>KZ505853.1:284594-329594 GCA_002844005.1 Limosa lapponica baueri
CATATGGTAATGAATTACTGGAAACTAATGAATATGTTAATAGTCCTTGCATGAATATGTATGTGTGATGTGCATATATGTTGTTGAACTAACTCTGGCACACACATTTGGAGGAGCGATCTCCTGTGCTTCCAGCGCTGCAATAAAGGATACCTGCTTAATAGTCATCCCGACTATTGAGTCCTGATTTCGTCTTTCACGGCATTAAAGCAAACAAAAGTCCAAGTGTAGTCTTATTAAACATCATCTTCAATGACAGAAATCAAAGTTAAAATGGTACTAACATTGAGCCATATCAGCCAGAACACGGAAGTAAGAAGTCAGGCCAATGTGACCTTCCCTCAATCCTTACCTTTTTTATTTTTTGCTACATGAGCAAATATGGCAGGTACATATCCCACTTGAGACATAAAATGAAATTCCAGTGATAAACTAAACTTAGTGAATTCAGAGATCATTTAAGCCTCTTAGTAGTATTCAGATCAAATTTCTACAAGTCAAACTTCCATTACAAATCCAGTACACTACTCCAATGTTTATTATTTATACTAATATTGTACAAATTAGAGAAGAGGAAGAGAAGGATATAAGTGGTAAGTACTTGCCTTAGTTTCCCCAAAAGTTGCAAGTTCTTCAAAGCCTATTAAATACTTGAGATGATAAACAAAAAAAATCTGATTTTTGTCTTACAGAAAATCTTTGTATTTCAATAACAGCAGACATACTGAATTGCAATGAAAAGCAGAGTAAGAAACTGTGAAATGAAGTTTCAAAAAAGCATTAAATAATAATGCATTAGGAACAAAGGAGACAATGACAGGGAAAAAATAAGAAAGAGCAAAATTTCATATTGATTTTTACTTGGCAGAAAAAATGAAGACAATAATAAAAATAAAAAAAATTAACCATGGAAAAATTTTATTTTGCAAAAAATTATTTTTTTATAGAGAATTCCTTGGCAGCTGTAAAAATATTCTGTGTTACTCAGCAACATCACGTCATGTGAGCCCCAGAGATGCCTTAAGGATATTTTAAGCTTTCTAACTAAAAATTTCTACTAATACCAGCAGTAGAAGACTTTTATTTTTGACTAAAATACTAATTTCATGTAGGTATTTATAGTTACCCATGCTCAAATCAATTCCACTCTATTATCTATGAATTTTGGGGGCTGTATAGAATTTTATATCAACAATTAAATGCTTCAAATATGGCTTGAAATAATTACTTTGTGGAATGTGAGTTCTGAGTTCTGAAATACAGGGGAGAGGAGGAATAGACATTTGACATTAAATACTGACATGCTTCAGTGGAAATCCATGTGCCATTATAGAAATACTGTATAGGCTGGTATGTGATATCAAAACCACTAGAAAATTTATTATGTTAACGATTGTATTGCATTATCAGAACTGCTAAGAATTCTAGACATTTCTTCCATGGAACTGTTGTGTGTAGCTGTGCATCATACTGCAAATTCTGCGTTTCCTCTGTCAACCTGTCAGTAAGTTGATCAACTGGACATCAAAAAGTACTTTTGTTATTCATCCGCTAAAAAGCTAAAGGGAAACACATTTCTGATGAAGTTTGAGCTTCCATTAAGTTAAATTTAGCTACATTTATATTGACACCTTTGCTAATTTTCTTACCAAAACAAGTCAACCTTTTCTGAATGATATCAAATTATTCTGCTGAGCAGTTTCAAATAATAGCTGGGACTATAGTGTTTGACTTTATTCTTTATTTTGTTGGTTTATTTAAACTATTTGTGAAAAGCCAGAAAACTCCATTCTAGGGACTTTTATGGAAACTAATCTGTGAATAACTATTTTAGAAACCTTCAATGAATAATAACTAAATATGTAATAAATTACTATAGTAAAAGTTCATATCATTACCTGTGACTGACTTCATGTCCTGCTGTTCATATGTGTCACATAGGACTGAAAACAATGGCAACAAAAAAAAGTGAAGGCAAAGAAAACTAATAGAATTTATTCTACATTTTACATGATACCACTTATATTTCTCTAGTTTCCACGTAGTTTGACAAAAAACAGTTGCACTGATAGTGCTTGTGACTGTATTTTGGCATGTGTTACTGATGCCACTGTCAATGCCTTATTGTGGTAAGATTATTTCAGGTGACCCTTCACTGCTCACAGACAGGGTTGCAGAGATCAGCTATGAGTGTGAAAGCCATTGTGTTGGGAAATATGTTGTAGCAACAATGCAAACCTGACTTCTCTGCATATTCCAAGAAGAAAAGCATCCAAAACAGTGACAGTACAAACAGCTTCCAACATGAAAAAGTGGATGAAACTTTTCAAGGAAGTAAGGAAATAGTTTCATCTCTATTTTGAATATTGGTCATCTGCTGAGGTTGCTTAAAATGGCACCAATTAAATAATAGATTTTTCTAAAGAGGACCTGGATCAGCAGTTGGACTGATGCACCACTAGTTCACTTTACAATGATCAGCTACGGAGAGATGATAAACATTATCTGTCAGCAATAAAATGAATAAAGAAAAATAACCTGCTTTAAGATGCATAGCTTTATAAACATCTTTTAACTTTAGTCATAAGACATTAATCAACTATTATTATTTCATTTTAGCAATAGTTAACTTCAGCAGTGTGCATAAAACACTGTGCATTCAATGTAATTTCTCAAATGGGGACAAGTACTATAATCTTGTTAATTTGCGTTTACATTCTTATAATTTGATTCTGTTTGGTGTTTAGCCAACAAAGTTGCACTGAACCTTCCAGTAAGGTGCCAATTTATACAAGATCTCTGAGAAGTGTATATTCATGTTCATCGTGACAGATGTGATAGCATCTGCTGATTAGCACACTCTGTCCATTCAGATTATGGAAGTATTTGCTGTAATTCTAAGATTTTTACTTTTTTTTTCCAAACATATTCTATAGTTAACTTTATCCTACAAGGATGGATAATAACCAGATATTATGGTATCCCTGACAGTTTTTGACCTTTAAATCCAAAGAGCTAACTCAGAAATGATTAAGTCAAAAGAAACGGCAAACAAAAAAAATATATACAAGTGACAGTCCCGCACTCATAGTATTTTCTTTGCATTATGATTATTTCCATTTGATTTTCTCATTTTGAGTAAAATGCAAGAACAAAGAAAATCTCAGTAACTTGCTAATTTGCTCTTACTCCAGGATTGCATAATCATACAGCATGATTCTTCTGGTTTTGCCTGCTATTAACTATTATCCTAATGGGACTTGTATTTCCTTCACTATTAGGCTCAGAAAAAAAACTGAGCAAAAAAACCTTGACCTTTAAAACAATTGTCTAGCTTGAGTGAAAGAGGGCTAAACCTTTGAAATGGTTCATCTTCCATTCTAGGACAAATATTGCAGACACTGAAGCTGGTAAGGGAAGGGAGAACCAGCTCATTATGTGTTATTAATGCAATCACTGCCCCCTTCCTTAATGCTTTTTTTTAGATTTCTTCCAAGCAAGGCCCGTTTAAGATGCATCAATTCAAACAGACATAGAACACGCAAGGAAAATAAAACTATGGAGGCTAGTTCCTCTTCTGTGAGAAGATGGCATATATACTATTGCTCTGGATTACCACAGCAACCACAGAATCACAGAATTGTTGAGGCTGGTAGGAAACTGGAAATCATCTAGCCCAAAATCCTGCTCCAAGTGGAGTTTAACAGATCAGGTTGCCTAGGACGTTGTCCAGGGCTTGAATATCTCCAAGGATGAAGACTCCACATTCCTTCTGGGCAACCTGTTCCAGTACTTGACCCTCACAGTAAAAACACAGGCTTTTCTTATGTTTAAATGGATTTTCTCATATTTTAATTTGTGCCCATTGGCTCTTCTTCTTTCATTGGACACCACCAAGATGAATGTGTCTCCTTTTTTACACCCTCTCATCAGGTATTTATAAACATCAATCAATGTCCCCTACCCCCAACCTGTCTTTCTTCCAAGCTAAACAAACCCAGATCTCTCAGCCTCTCTTCTAATGACAGGTGGTCCAATCCTTTAATGCACTTTGTTGCCCTTTGTTAGGCTTCCTCCAGTACAATACTGTCTCTCTTGTACTGGGGAGCCCAGAATTGGATGCAGAACTCCAAATGTGTCTCACCAGTGCTAGAGAGGAAAGATCACCTTCCTTCACATGCTGTCAATGTTCTATCTAATGCAGCCCCGCTGGTCAGCCTTCCAATCTGTACTAGTATGTGGAGTCATGCGTTCCCAGGTGCAGATTTTTGGCGTTTTCTTGTGTTGACCTGCATCATGTTCCTGCCTGCCCATTTCACCAGCCTGTTACGGTTTTTCTGAATGGCAGCACAACCATCTGGTCTATCAACTTCTCCTCCTGGTTTTGTATCATCTGTAAACGTGTGGAGGGTCCACTCTGTCCTACCATCCAGGTCATGAATGAACCTGTATGGGTCCCAATATTGACGATGGGGACATACTGTGCGTGACTGATCTCCAGCTGGACTTTAAGCTGTTTAAAACAGCCTGGCAGCTCAACCAGTTTTCAGTCCTCCTCACTCTCCAATTATCAGGTTCACACTAGACTAGATACCCTTCTTTAAGGATGCAAAAGAGCAATTTGTTATATATTGTCCTTTCCTTGTGTTGATCTCTCCTTTAAAGTCTAGTATGGTTATTTAAAATAGCCTATAGGAAAACTCTCTTTATACAAAAGGCAAGACAAAAGGGATTTCTGCTACACTGAATTGCCTACGTCTTCAAGTATAAAAAGTAAACATTTATCTCCATTTATCTCTATCACTGCACTGTTTCACTTGCTAGGTGCAATGACTTGATTTGAGACTCTATTCCTTCTTATTATAATTCCATCTTCTCTACTGTTTACAGATATTAGATAGCTAACAACTTGAGAAGCCAAAACAGTGCCCCTGCTGCCCCCAACCTATGAGTAAAAGTCAGTCATTGAAAAGCTTTCTTTTTTTCAGTAGAAAAGTTACTAAAATTAGTCTTAGGAAGCTCAGTTTCTTTTTTCAAAACCAAGTTTTCATAATTCTGTTTGATCTTTCTCTAGAATCTTCCTTAACTCTCTTCCTATTGATCAGAAAAAAAATGGTTTCTCTCAATATGCCAGTCTTGAGTGCTTGTCTTAAAAATCTTTACTGAGAATTTATTAAAACTTGCCCACTGTGCCTTAGCAATTTGAATCTGATTTTGTGACCTTTATGTCTCGCTTTAAAAATTTCAATCTGTTTTAAATCACTAGCTTAGTTGGGGTTTTTTTCCATTTGCCTACACCAAAATACTCTTTTTTCACCTCAACTGTTTTGATCCTGACTCACATATAGAATGATTAATGCCTAAAGGAGAGAAGTGTTAAGCATTTGCCTTGACCAGATTATTTTTCCTCTTTTTTTTTTTAATTTTATTTTATTTGAGTCTTTTTTGATATGTATGAATTTACTTCAGACTGGAAGCTGACAAGAGGCTTATGGCAATCTTATTTTCTTCCCCTTTAAACAGGCTTTATCTAAGCAATACCAAATACCATAGCCGCAGTGCAGTAGCTTTTCTTCTGGATTGCAGGGTAACCTATTTACTTGAAGTATCAAATGATGGAGAAGGAACTACTATAAGCTCATGCATAAATTTACTTGTCTTTGGGATCAACCTTTTGACCTCCTTGAAGACAATGATTAAGCTATTTCTTACTGTCTAAACAGGTGTCCTAGACCGATTTACAGGTTATAAGTTATTCTGCTTCTTTGTTTTTATCCATTAATACAAATTTTCAATGCTAAGACATAAGAAAGCTAGCAAATCACACTCATCAATGGATGTAAAATACACCAGCTCACTGAAACCATCTTATTTTTTTTGAAATGTTGCTTAAATATCCTGCAAGCTATAGTTCATTTTTATTTACTTCTCCCAGTTCTAATAATCACTAAGAAATTGGTACTAAAGCTATTGTCCTTTTAATACTTGTGTCTAATTAAATTTATTTATACTTGGTTTTGAAGTCTTGGGATCTTCTTTTTCTCAGAGAAAATTAAAATTTCAGACATTTGCAGGAAATTGTGTCCCTTTAAAATTACCATCTAAAACTAACAAAAGACCTACATGTTACGTATATATTGTACCCATTACATAAAATTAGTATAGACATTGACGTTTTAAAAAGGAAATGTCTGCAGGTATTCTATATCTGTGAGGAACTGTATGTGGGGACAATATTACTTTTGAACTGCAGAATATCAAAAACTTACAGCTAGGTCAGAGATCCTTAACAGAGCTCCAGCCTCAGCTGGCTATTTTGGAATGGAGCGCAAACAATGGTCACAAATAAACATCAGTGAGAAATAAAAGATAAATTTTTTGTGAGCACACAAACATAAATATTATGGACCCTCTGATATGATATTCACACAGGGAAAATTTCTGATAGTCTTTCTGGCTGTTACTTAGCGTGCTTGATTGAATGACATCAACTATATTTCTATTTTCCCCTAAACGTTTCAGTAATTCATTAAAACACTATTCAATAAAGAAAATTACTGGTATTAGCAAATCATGTCCATATAAACTGCAGTCCATACCTTCAATTCTTGACTCTACAGTTCAAATTGGCTAAAACATCATAGTGGATTGATAAAACAGCTCTCATCCACCCAGAGAATCATAGAATGGTTTGGGTTGAAAGGAACCTTCTAAGAACACCTAGTTCAACCTTCCTGCCTTTGGACAGAGACCTCTTTCACTAGATTAGGTTGCTCAAAGCCCCACCCAGCCTAACCCTGAACACTTCCAGGGATGGGGCATCCACGACTTCTCTGGCAAGAGAGTTCCAGTGTCTCGCGATGCTCACTGTAAAAAAAATTCTTCCTTGTATTGGATGTAAAAAGGCCCTGGTAAAATGTCTCTCTAGTTTTCTTATAAGCCCCTTCTAAGTACTGGAAGGCCACACTACTGTCTCCCCAGAGCCTTCTCTTCTCCCAGCTGAAAAACTCCAACTCTCTAAGCCGTTTTTTCAGAGGAGAGGTGCTCCAGCCCTCTGATCATTTTTGTAGCCCTCCTCTGAACCCACTCTAAACCGTCCATGTCTTTCTCATGCTGTGGCTGAAAATATATTACCAGAAACAAGACAAAGTCAGGCACTCAGAAACTGACATGAGTTGAAAGAAGGCTTAGAACTCCTAGAAAATAATTGTGTTTATTGAAACACAGGTTTGTGAACCTTCTTTAGTCACTGATTTCCTCTTCTAAGCAATACAAGAAATTAAGTTATCTTGACAATCAGAGACTACGTTGAAGTAGTAGTATGTATCTGTCTAGGTATGTCTAGCTGTGGAATAAGTCATTTTTTCTTAAAGAATCAGCTACTACATTTTCTCTGAAGCATCCTTAGTGTTCATGACCCAAAATAAAGAACATTTTCTAAATGATCAAGTTTAAGCCTTCAGCCTGGACATGACTTATTTTTTTTTATTATTTTTTTTTTCCTGAAATTTTTTTGAATTATCAAACGTTCTTAGAGAAAAATCAACCTGGTCAACTTTTCTGTTCCAAAAAAATTGAACTGAAAAACATATTAGCCTTCTAAAGATGTACATTGATATGTTTTATTTTTGTTTGATTTGGAAGGTGATAAGTAGCTCAAGAACTTATTTGTTTTTTAATACAGTTAAGCTTAATTATTAAAGGTAACATTGAAAAAAAAAGGAAAAAAAAAAAAAAGGATGCTATGAAGCTGTGTCTGTGAAATGTTCCATAACCTGAATGGAGTATTTTGTTTGGTTTGCATTTTCTCCCAAATCATCTATCCATGACAATTAAGACTTTACCTCTGTAAGAAAACAAGGTGAGGAAAATGTTTTGGTATCTAAAATATTTCTTCAGGGCAATAAAATCAGAGTAAAATTACAATCAATATGCTGTTGTCATACAGCCCCTAAAATCCTTTCTAATGATCCAGAACAAAACCTTCTTTTCTTAAAACATTATTTATTTTCAGAAAATCAATTGTCATGAAATGAAAATCTTAATTTTCTCTTCCTTTACACCTCTCTGCCAACACCTCCACTTTAAAGCCAGTACTGACATTCGTGTAAAGGGGTCCTTGATGTTCAGAGCCACTGTTTCTTATTAAAGAAGTGGTAAACCCTAGAAACAGTTTTAAATAGAGCATAAAACCACAGCCAAACTCATTGAATATGGAGATTAGTTTTTAAAGTTTTCCTTTATGGCTGTATTTTTTCTTCATTGCAATATTTGTACTAGTTCAAATCCCCAAATCAGTCAATCAATAGTCCTTAGGAACAGTATATGTCTCCGTAGATCTTTATATACAGATAGAGATACATCCCTCTGTGTTTGTATGTTTGTATGTATACATATGTATGTATATATGTGTGTTTCTATTTTTATGTGTTTCTTACAGATCCTAGATTATGAACTAAATTTAAGTAGACTAAATAATTAAGCTTGACAGATATAACCCTTTCTATGTAACAACTTCTCTTGAGTCTCCTGTATTTCCTGGAAGAGATAAGGAAGGGTTTAGGCATTTTGGACCTAGAAGTGCAACATAAAACTTGCAGTAGAATATGTTGCAGCCCTGCGATACAATTCTTAAGATATGTTGGATAATAACTCCAGTGACTCTGTACAATATGGGGTCTTATATTCAATGATTCTCAGAAATGTGTGATGCCTGCTAAATCCAACTAGTCAAATCACCTTCTTCGTGTCTGTTTACATTTTTGCCCATTTCTTCTCAAAGGTATCCAGAAATTAGTATCTCCTTATACATCTGCAATGATCTGCAAGAGGGAGGTCATCTGGGAGGGCTGAAATTATCTTCTTTGAAAACTCTTCAGAAGTAAACAACTCATTATCCTTTCAAATACTTGACCTGTGGCTAGAAAGCTAGAGGTCATCTGAACAGATCAAGATACAATCTGTTCTGAGAAAAAATAGTGACATAGCACAATTTTTTGTTCAGGTAACGGGAAAGAATTAGAACTTTTTTATTTATTCTAATTTAATATGATGAGGTAAGTGGTGGAAAGGGAGAGCCAGAAAGAAATACGGTGAGCCTCCACACCAGCAAGCACTCATGACCAATTTACTCCCCTTAGAGGGGAGTGCCTATGAGACGCACTCCTCACACCTTATGGAATGAAACTGATTAAAAGTCTCCACTGTGTGTGTATATATATATATTTTTATGTTTATATTGGGGATATTTTTTACAAAAAAAAAAAAAGGTCAAACAAATGAACAACTTGTTTGAGACAAAGGCATTCCTGGACTTGACTACTCCTTCTGACAAAAGTTTGGCTGAAATAAATCTTTCCACGAAGGCTTTTGCGTTTGACAAACTGGGATTGTTTGACAAAATGATCTGCAATGTCAAAGCCTCCTTTCTCATTTCATTCCTAGGTTTTAGACCAAAGGACTAGCTTCATCTCATCACAAGTTAGGTGTTTAAAAGTCAGGCATTTAAACTAAACTCAGTATTGAGGTTCCTTATACTGTCAAATGAGAGGGACAGGAACCACAGCCATGAAGGTAATTAATTCTTCCTGTCTTTAGCATTGATCTTTGTACCCTTTGTGGTGTCTTTAATGCCTTCTAATGTTCCTTTCTTTCTCCATTAATTATAAAACGAACATGAATACCTAGTTTCAATCAGATGCAGAACTTCTAGATTGCTACACTAAGCTAAGACGGGATTCACGTCATTTTTTGCCATCATGAACTCTAAATTTCATGGGATTTTGAAAGTCAGAAAGGTGCAACAGCTCACAGGGCTTTAACCTTGACTTTTCTTATGTTCTTGATGAAGCTTATATCTGTGTCTGTGTCAATGCTTATAAATAATGTATAAATATGCAGAGAATGTCATAAAATTCATTATGTTATAAAAGTAAGGGTACACAGGTGAAGCTCTCACTTGCACATTCAATTTGAGCCTTACTCTAACAAAAATAAATTCTCTTTTCTTACCTGACTGCATTCATAAACATCTTTCCAGTTGCCTGCTGCTCTCAGCCTGAAATATCAGCATCACTATTTTTGTCAGGACTTTTGAGACACGTTGAATATGATAGGAAAGCATAGAGACATAAAGATAGACCCAAAACACTACTCTTGAGATACTAAGAATTTCACTAGAACTATTTCTTTTAAGACCAGGTGAGGATAACAACCTACAACCCCGTACCTGTATGACTAGAATTCTGATTCTTGAGAAATGTCAAATGACTTTATTTGTAGTATTCTAAGACTGTGATTCTCAAAATAATTATTAAGTAAATAATTTTCTTTACCATACTTACTTTTTCCACATCACAGTAAAGTGGAGCGCGGGAGAAAGGGAAGCAGTAACTACTGCTGCTCTCTGAAGAGAAAGAGTCTGTTATTACACTTACTATTACTGCTGTGCAACTTTGCTGCTTGCAACAGTAGCTGTTAGCAGAAAAGAGTATCTAGATGTTCTTAATTTGTTCTTAACAAAAAAAGTATATATGGTAAACATTTAATGGCTACCTGAGAATGAGCAGACACCTACTGTATAGTGTCACCTTGAGTAGCTAAGAAAGGGAATTATAGTAGGAAATAAGCTGGGCTTGTCTGTTTGCTAGTATCAAGCTTTGTGGAGCAATAGATGAAAGAGGAAAGAAGGCAGCTCAGTGATTTGATCGAACAAATACTCAAGAAGATGCACTTTACAGTTTCCAAGGTAACTGGCTCTGAGGCTGGTATCTAAAAATACAGGGACAAACAGGTTTCCAACTCTGAGACAGAGGACAATCAGTGCTAAATAAATAATTAAAAGAGAGGACAGTTGAATGAAAAAAACATGAAAAATAATGCCTAATGAAAAATATTAGTAGAAGAATTGTATGCAAAAAATTACTGCATAGTAGTGGTTGCAGAAAAACAAATGCTTTCACTTTCATTACATAAAAGATAAGTGTATGTTTTCACATTAAAAGGTACTTTTCACAAATACATCTGTTATTTATAAATGTAGCATTTGTTAAAATTTATTGCTTAAACTTTGTCCTGGTTAAGTATCAATAAATTGAGAAGAAATATTTCTGCAAAATTTCAGATTTTCTTTAATATAATCATAATTAGTACCTAATGGATTTAAACCACAAGATGATTGGATACTACTGTAAGCTTTAATATAAAGAACATTTGAATATTTAGCATAGCAATAGTTATCAAATACATTCAAACAATGATGCCTCTCTCAAATGGCCAGTACTTAAATAGCTCTGTTAGGTTGCTTTGTTTAAAAACTAACTTTGTTTTTTAACATTTTAAAATCACAGTAGTAACAGAAGAGTGACATTTCTAGTAACTTAAGTGGATAACATTCTGAAGAATTCAATTATTTTTCTCACATATAAAACTGCATTTTAGAAACATCTATATTTACAAATAGATCTGCCTCATTTAAAGTCTTAATTCTTTCCTACTGCTTTACTTGTTCAAGAACTCTAATGTTAAAGCACAACTTTTTTATATACTATTCATACAGGCATATGCATGTATTGTAGATACAATTCTCAAATAGGTTTCTACCCTGTCTGGGGGTTCCTAGGCTGAATGACATGAGAAGACAAAAGCCCTCAAAGATGAATGGCTAACTCTTTAGTCATAAACTAACACGTCAGACAAATACCTCAGACCCTATCCTCTACAAGCTGAATGCAGATAGATAAGCAACGGTGTCATATGCATGCAGTTTATCCTCTGCAGCATGTGTATTAACATGATACTAGCTAGTGAGGTGCAACATGGATGTACATTACCAGAGCCCTAGAGAATTCTGAATGAACAAAGCAAAACCTATGCAGCACATTCTGTCAGTAGTCAAGACCATATTTATGACAATGTAAAAACCCACAAATACAGGTTTGGACTTTGAAACTTTTCTTAGAATTTTCCAGTAACTCAAACACAGGCAAATCTGGTGAAGGCTACTGGAACTCCAGCTGGCATCTACTTGGAGCCTGTTGCTCTAATGCAACAGAGAATGGATTTCAAAACTGGATAAAAAGCAATAAAAATGTGACTGTGCAGAGATCTTACATACTCAAAGGCTTCTAGTCTACCAGAACATTTCAGTTTGAAAGTAGTATTATATTTGCAATGGCCTGAAAAACATTGACAAAGAAAGAATAAAGTTGTCTATAAGTGCTTGAAGCAAAATTATATGAATTTACAAGTAAATCACATGTGTATGTGTGTGCATGCACATCTAATTCATATATATATATATATACACACACATGCACATACATGCATTCTGCTTAGGTTACCTAACTGCTGTAAGTACAAGAGATCAAGTAAATATCATAGTTGATACAGGATGTCAATCCAGAAAACTACATTTCATCTGGGCAATGAATTAATCAAAGAAATATTCTCCTAAATTATAAATATTATTATTGATCCTTTATTAACAAATAAGCCTTTCCAGAGACCACATTAGCCTTTCCCTTATGATTTGCATGAAATAAAGCTTGCTGGTTATGGGCCAATACCTACTTCAGCCCCAGTACTTTTGACGTTACAGCAAAAGGATGTTTCCCAAAGGTAGTAAAAAGAAAGATGAAAAGCAATGAGTTGAACCATCATGTAAATACAAGCAACCTTAAGCCAAAACAGGTTTGACAAACTTCCTAAAATGATAGATGTAGAGCTGACTCAGAAGACTCAAACTATAAAGGAGGACTCTGTGTATGTTTGTGTTATCAACATGAACATAATGTGTGCATGCATGTTTATGAAACTCAAAGCAACTTGAAATATTCTTCTTTGTTGGTCATTTAAAAATCTGAATTTTCAGGATTGACAGTCCTCTACATTTTTCTGCTGCATTTAACAGAATTTAGGGGAAAAAAATAGAAGGAAAGGAAAAGGAGAAGAAATCATTTCTGAAATCTCAAACTCCTTATGGAGACTTCTGAGTTTACATCAAATGCTGTTGCTAACAATCACAGAATCTCAGAGTGATATGGGGTTGGAAGGGACCTCTGGAGATCATCTAGTCCAACCCCCCTGCCAAAGCAGGTCCACCTAGAGCAGGTTGCACAGGCACATGTCCAGGTGGGTTTTGAATGTCTCTAGGGATGGAGACTCCACCATCTCTCCGGGCAGCCTATTCCAGTGCTCTGCCACCCTCAAAGTGAAGCAGTTCCCCCTCGTGTTTAGATGGAACTTCTTATGTTCAAGTTTCTGCCCATTACCTCTTGTCCTGTCACTGGGCACCACTGAAAAAAGACTGGGCCCATGCCAGGTCTCCTGCTTCCCTTGCCTGATTTTTTGCTCTTAGGGATGCACCGATCCCGAGCTTGGAGAAAGAGATATTTGAATATTAACCAGCTCTCTTGAGCCCCCCTACCTTCCAGAGTCCTAACCCATAGGATTTTTCCTCTCCCCTTGAAGAAGTCAAAATTAGCCCTCCTGAAGTCCAAGGTTTCAATCCTACTTGTTGTTTTGCACATACTACCCACGATCCTGAACTCTATCTTTTCATGATCACTACAGCCAAGGCTGCCCCCAACCTTAATGTCCTCCACCAGTCCCTCTTTGTTTGTCAGAACTAGGTCCAGTAGTACACCTCTCCTTGTTGGCTCCTCCACCACCTGAGTAATCACCAATACACTGGATGAACCTCCTGGACTGTACATGCTTGGCTGTGTAGTCTTCCCAGCACATATCAGGGTGATTGAAGTCCCCCATGAGAACCAAGGCCTGTGATTGCGAGGCTATTTTGAGCTGACTGTAAAAGGCCTCATCACCTGCCCCATCCGGATCAGGTGGCCTGTAAAAAACACCCACAACAGCATCTCTCATATTGGCCTGCCCCTTCATCCTCACCCACAAGCTCTCACCTCTCTCTTCATCTGCCCCCAGGGAGAGCTTTAGGGACATCTCTTCACACTCTATCAATTCCTTAACACAGAGGGCAACACCTCTGCCCTTCCTTGTCTGTCCCTTCTGAACAGCTTGTAGCCATCAATAGTCACACTCCAGTCGTAGAACTCGTCCCACCAGGTCTCAGTAATGGCCACTGTATCATAGCTTTCCAGCAGCACAGTAGCTTCCAACTCCTCCTGTTTGTTGCCCATGCTGCGTGCATTCATGTAGAGATACTTCATCTGGCTGTTGGCTGTGCTGCCGCCTTAGGGGAACATCCTTTGAGGTGTCTCACAGGTTGACTTCATGTTGACTTCAACAGTTGACTGTTGACTTCAGCTACCTCAGGAGCCCCTGGCTCATCTCCATAATACTTTGACTGCAATGCAGTGTCCACAGCATGCCTCAGGGCAACAGGCAGAAGGACCCTATTAGCACCCTGTCCCTCCAACCCTGATGTGTCATCCCACAGCCTGTCACAAACAAGCCTGAAATTATTATGCCCTTTCCCCTTCACAATGACACAAATCAGCTCAGATAAGCACTGTGATTAATAAATTACTAGGAAAATGCAGGCTGTGGAAGAAAAGCAGGTGAAACCTGTTTTTGCCTTGATCTAGTACCCAAAGAATAAGATTGATTCTCTTCTCTGTGTCCTCGAAAGCAGTTTGGCCACCTCAGGCCAAAGACACCTATTACAGCATCCCAGGACATTTGTTCCAACCAACAGGGTAAACTTTGGTCCATAAAACCAAATTTGACCCTTAAAGAGACATGGCATAAGAATGACTGTAGCATCAAAGTGCTTCACAAACTGCTGGAATCTGGCTGCCTGAACTCCTGGTAGGGTATGAGATACTGCAGTGGTAAAGGTCAGTAAAAGGGTGTTAGATAACAATAAGGGAAAGGATCTATGGAGAAGTGAAAACTGAATCAGAAGAAACAGTGCACTATTACTTTGAAAATTCTCCTGGAACACCATATGTTCACAAACAAAAGTGGAGGTTGTATATTTAAGTGTATCATAAAATTACTCAAATAAGCCAGGAGACTTTTCTCACCTCAAAAAGCTGAAACTTATCTATTTAATGCCAGTGTCACCTGTATTTCCAATTTTTGTTGAAGATTAATCTTTAACAAGGGTTTATTAGATAAAGGTTTATTACATAAGTTTTATGTCTTTCTTTTGTGTTTATTTTGTTATTATTGTCAAGATGCATTTTAAACTTCAAGGGTATACCTGCTCAAAGTCAAGGTGGAGGAGTGGAACTTCCTGTTGTTGTAGGAGTAGAGACAACAACAACAGAAAAGAAAAAGGCAAAGGCAACAGCGAATAAGCAACTCCAATTATTCAACTACATATTTCCATGAGAATTTCTTACACATCTCTTTTTTATGTTCAAAAATATTAAAGCAAAGTAGGCAACACTTTTGTGATCTCAAGATGGCTTGAGCATGGAGGTTTGCAGGAAGTGCAGTTTTTTGGTGCCAGAGTATCTAATACATAGAGAAGCACTCAGATATTTACGTATTTTAACTGGTAGATATTGCACTAATGTTCATAGCTCTTCCTCATATGTTTATAAGAGAATGTTAGACACATGTTGTAACATACAGGATGTATTTATCTCATTATTAATGGCTGTCTACTTAAGGTAGCCGGGGTCTGTGTGAAAAAAGCTGTTGTGTTACGCTAAATTCAATCAGAAGATCAGCAAGTGTTAACATGTAGTGGGAAGAACAAACAGGAAATCAGAGTTTTGGGTGGATCAGTTCCATTCTAAGACAGGGAACCTAACATAGAAAATAAATATGTATTGTTTATTGTTATAATAAATAATTGTCCTAATGTTTGAAGGGGACAGAAAACCATTTGGAAACTGGTATGGAATGCCTTAAAAAGTCTTAGAAGTCTTGCTCTGATAGTCATCAGGAGGAACAGAAGTAGGCTAATTCATCTGTGATCCTTTTCAAAGTGCTTGATTTTTACAACTAACAGTATCATATTTCTATCATATTTTTGTATACTCTTGTGTGAGCCTAGAAAGCTTAATTCCATGATGTTGTTACTACCTTTCCCCTGATAGACAAAGTAACATATCAAGAAAAATCTGATTCCCAGGAGGGGAATATTAATTAAAAATATCAGAAAATGTCAGAGGGAAATAAATTGAGTATGTGTGTGTGTGAGAGGGAGTGGGTGGTGGTGGTGGTATTATTATTGTCTCTCTCCCTCTCTTTTCTTACTCAGTATCTAAGATTTAAAAAGGAAATAAAGATGAAATATCAACTTAATCAACTTTCAGCTTTTTGTTTTTTCAGCTTTTGTTCCTTTTACTATAAACTCAATGCTGTCAATGGAAATGAATTTCAGAAGTTTTTTCAAGTAAGGATTTTTGTCACTGCATATTTTCTGTCACTGCATGGCTCGACTATTGGAAAACAAATTGATGAATCTTTGATATGATATTATTTCTATAATTGTGCAACCTGTGAAAGATGCCACATTTACAACCTACAAAATAACACCTTTATGTCTCTCAGAGAAAGCATGTATAACCGAATTTCAGACTTCTGAGGACTTCACCATCCACATTTTTCATTCCAAAATAAACAGTCTTAAAAATGAAGTAAACAATCTTTACATCCGATTCATTTTGATACTAGTATTAAAAGAAGCTGTGAGACTCACATAGTCCTGACTATTGCATCAGCTCTTGCATGGTGAAATGAGGGTCATTAGGCACGGCATCCTGAGGATTTTCCTGCTTACTTCTCTCTGTATTTATCACACAATAACCTTTCCAATTACTCCTGATTTAGTATTTATTACAGAGTGATTGTGGTGGCAGGGGAGGGTGAGAGAAAGAGAGGGAGGTTTAAGAGATACACTTCGAATGCTAAATACAGGCAGCTGTCTAAAAGCCTGTTAAAAGCCATGGTAATTCGTCTGCAATAGAGGGCCAACCACAGATAACATACATAATCAAAGTAAATTAACTCCCCAACAATAAGAAAATAAAGCTTGCATATTAAAAACAAAACAACAATTCACAATTAATTTAGGGAGAGAGAAACTTCATCTACTCAGATATCAATTAGCTAATGAAAGGTCAAACGCTACTGTTATCATCAAGACTTCTTTCCATATTGTGAATAGCAGCTCTAGTGGCAGGAGCAGCAAGAGCAAGAAAGCTTCAGAGTGAAGACATGCTCTGCAGGCTATCCATTTTCCAGCTTCCTTCTGTCAGACACTGCCAGACTGCTTTAATGGTATGAGATACAGAGGGTAGAGAGATAATAAGCTGAAAGTGAGCAATTTTCTAAGGGAAAAAATGAGATGGGGTTGAGCACCTAACAGCTGCCAATCAGAATTAAATGATACTATGAGGATACTTACCTGACTGTTGATGAATGACAGTCTAACAGGTCTGTACTACTCTTCAATCTACCCTTTTGTATATAAATGAAAAAAGGTTCCAAAATATAAAAAATTGGAAGATTTCAATCTGCCATGTTTGAATTCTCTCTCATAACAAATGAAAATGAGTAATGAAATACACATTTATTCAAACTGAAGACGCCCTTTCCTCTAAACACCTGTATTATTTTATAGAATTATTCTAAGACTATGTTCTGATGGGATTTTTAGACTCTCATTCATGCTAAAAATACTACTTAAGTTTAGTAAGTTCCTAAAGAGCATCAATTGTTTTTATGTTGGTTTTGGGGTTTTTTTTCTCCAGTGAAACTGGGGAAAAAATCTTGATTGGAGACACATAGAATACAGAATTACAGAATCTGTGATTCTGTAACACCTATTAACTTGGGAGTTAGGTAAATTCCAGGACCTCAGCAGCAATAAATGCTTTCATGACCCATCTTAAAAGAACCTTTTCCTGTCTGCTAGAATTAGAGTAATTTCTGATGGCAATCTACCATATGATTTTTCTTTTCTGTCGTATAATCCTGTACTATTTTTAATTTCCATAGCAATCCTCAAAGTTAGCTTATTGTGAGGAGGTAACAGATTTTAATGCAAAAGACTTTACACTATACTGAGAAATAAATTTTATGGGGGCATAGGTGAGAAGAAAAGCTATGATATCAGCATTGCAATCTCTTTATGACAACATTTCTAGGATTTGTTATCCTATCGTGTTATCCTACCTCTTTTTCCTGTAATTTAGTCCCATGTGATTTCTATTGAAGCGATGCAGAAAATAAAGTTATTGTGAAATTTCTTCTGACAACACAAATTAAGTGTGAAACACAGTAGCTTGCATATGGTTCTTGCTTTTAAAAATGTTGCTATTATTTCAGATTATCTTTTTTTAATTATTATTTATTTAATCCACCTGCTTGTAAAACAGAAAATTAAATGACCTATCACAGTATGGAGGGAAAACTGTAAACTTTCCCCAGTTCACAGAGAATAGACAGGGGAAGAGATTACGTATTTTGTTCCTGGGATTTCTATCAAGCATTAGCTGATCTTCTGGGTATGGCAGCGTACACAGTACTAGCTTCACAACCTAAAGGGCAGATGCATATTTTTATTTCATAGTGGCTGTAAGAATTGGAGAAAATTCCTGACTTTCTCCAGTGAAAGCTTCCTTGCATCCTTCAACCTTTCCTCCTCCCAGACATGTAGGAAAAAGAGTAGGAATCCAGCTTGTCTCTCTTTGATATAAGACATTGCTTTCCTATGGGGTAGTGCTCCCAGATAATTCAGGAAAAAAGATACTGACCCTTTGTTTAAAAGGAAAAATGGGGGAAAGGGAGGTTGGAGAAGACAACACAAAAAAGCCCCTCTCATAGTCTTTTCGGAGAAAGATCCTCAGAGAGAGAAAGAAAATAATGCAAAATTAAACCTTCAATATTCAAAGCACTAAACAAACACAAACCATTCCTAACATCATCCACTGAAGTACGTACATATCATCTCCTTTCTTGTAATACAGAAACTGGAATAAAGAAGGTATTGGGGGATGAATTTGTAATAAAATCACTTGATAAATAGAGGTTCGACTCAGGAATTTTGGGCTCAAGCCTTGGACTCAGGCCTGAAAGTGTCATAGGTCTAATAAACAGAAGAAAAAACAGGGTAAGCTACTGTAATGTCTGTTACAGTTTTCAAGTCATTATCAGAGCCCACCCAGGCTGTAAAAACAAATAACTGACTGCTGATAGAGGAGCAATTATATATATACTAACTCACATTCATGGGTATTTCCCTTTCAGAATAAAACCATCTTCTCCTGAGCCATCCTTTTCACGTCCTATTAGTAAAGACTTACATTGGGAAGCAGGTAATAATGGCTGTTACCTACAGAATGACTTGCATTCACCATTCCCCTCTCACTTCTCAGAAGGCAGGAAGTGTGCACTGAAGCCAAAGGAGCCTAAATCTTTTCTATCTTCTTACCGTAAAGTAAGTCCAAAAACTAGCATACCACCAGCTGCTTATGTATAAAAGTTACAGGACTTTAAAAAAACCCCCCCAAAACTATCTCTATACATTTTTTTTCCACAGTGAAATCCATGAATAACTTCATAACAGAATAATTAATGAAGCACCTGTTGGAGTAGTCCAGAGGAGGGCCTCGAAAATGATCAGAGAGCTGGAGCACCTCTCCTATGAGGACAGGTTGAGAGAGTTGGGGACTTACAGGAAAGATGGTGAGGGACTATTTATCAGGGAGTGTAGCAATAGGATGAGGGGTAATGGTTTTAAACTGATAGATTAGATATTAGGAAGAAATTCTTTACTCTCAGGATGGTGATACACTGGAACAGGTTGCCCAGAGAAATTGTGGATGCCCCATCCCTGGACGTGTTCAAGGCCAGGCTGGATGGGGCTTTGAGCAACCTGGTTTAGTGGGAGGTGTCCCTGCCCATAGCAGGGAGGTTGGAACTAGATAATCTTTAAGGTCCCTTCCACACTCTAACCATTATATGATTCTATAATAAAAAGATAACATATACATAGTCTAATTATAAGTAGGCTGTGATTGCAGGCTAAAAGGTAAAGATACAGTTAAATATACAGTATATGGTGGTACTTTTCACTTTAAGATTCATGTGCTATAGGTACTTTTGCTGCAATCTACATTGCTCTTTTACTCTACATGTTTTTTTAACTCAAGACATCATGGCAAAACCCTTCTGTTAGAACGAAACCTCTCCAAGCAAGATATGGTGGAAAAGGCGGGCCTAACCTCTAACATCATGAAATTACCTTGATAGGGTCTATTCAACCGGAAGTGTGAACAGTTGGTGCAAGCTGACAGCACGGATGAGACGAAACTGCAACCCGTTACAAGGCCACAGTCAGGGCTGGCTGAAGAATAATGGCTGGGAGAGATTCTGTGTACCATTTCCAGAATAAAGGCAGCAGGTGAGTGATGTATGAAGCTTGACCTTAGCTGCCAAACTGTCCAGCTCCCTTCCATGTCAGGAATGATCCTATTCCCTTTGCCAAGTCCTTGCTGGAGGCACAATCTGTCTGACCCTACATAATTCTTCCAGACCTTACCTTCACTGACAGTTTGCCTCGCAGCTTTTACTCCACTATCAAATTTTCCATTTTTTTTGCATCCGAACATGGAGACCTGCAAGTCTATCAAGTCTTTCATAGACCTGTTTCTACTATCACTGAAACATCAGCAAAAACAGTAACTACACTGGTAAGCATTTCTACTACAAAACAAAAAGTGGACTCAGGTGATTTGCAGACGGTTTGGAGAACAAATATGTCACTACAAAGCAGCAATCTTCCAACCAGCAAAAATATTTCTGAATGTAACGTAAAGTACTTCTGTAATCCAAATGAATCTGAAGACTTACTGTGGTTTGGTCTCTTATTAATCACTCCCTTTGTAGTTTCTTCCTGTCTCTGCTTTCTGATTTCTCTTGTTTTGGCAATGTAGTTACTAAACATAATGATGCTCCTTTTATCTCAAGAAGGATATGAGCTACAAATCACTGCCAGTTCAGACAAGTATCACTGTGTGCATGCCATGTTTTAATATTTCACCCTAGACTGACTACTGTCATAAACAAGATACTGAGATAAACAATTCAGTGGTGACAATGCTAAAATTCTTGTATGTTAGCCACTTGCTTTGATTTACTTAAAATAAAGTTATCCATATGGAGAAATTTTGCGTCTTCTAATGTCACAAGTAAAAAAGCATAGACCATGTTCCTAGGTTTATATTATTTCAGCACAGCAGACAGACATTTTAATGCCTTTCTAGGACAAAGTTGCAATGTTTATATGTTGCAGAAACCAAGTCTAAAGAGCCAATATAATTAGACTCTCCTAGATTTCATTTAGCTAGAAATAACCCTGAACTAACTTCAGTACCTGTTCTCCTAAGTAATAAGATCATCATAAACAGAAAGAAATATATAATGTGTCCCCCCAAAAATGAAGTCATTAACGTGGATCTACAGTGTTGGAGAATGAATTCACAACTGGCATACCATGACGGCAATAGCAACCACAAGCCAAATTCTTAACTTCCATATGGTCACTCGGCATGGTTGGTGTACTGGAGTGCTCAGACGATTTCTTGTTAACAAAGCGCTGTTGGGAGCCATAACCAACCAGCTGTCATAATTTAGACTGTGTTTGGCATAAGATCAGCCTCAGGGACAGAAAGCCACTGTTGTTCCTTTGTATAACTCTGTTGTGGGCCTACAGAACTCACCTGTGGCACAAACAACAACCAAAGAAAAGCCCATGCATACCTTAAAACTAGTGCCCCCCCACATGCTTATTGGAAGTAGTTGCTTTTTATTAAATGTTTAAGAAAAAAAAATACTTCAACACACCTATTTGCATATTTTTTCCCTGTGGTGGGTTGACCCTGGCTGGATGCCACGTGCCCACCAAAGCCACTCTAACAGTCCCCTCCTCAGCTGGACAGTGGAAAGAAAACCTAATGAAAGGCTTGTGGGCCCAGATAAAAACAGGGACTTCACTCAGCAACTACTGTCATAGGCAAAACAGACTTGGGGAAACTACTTTTATTTATTACCAATGAAAATCAGAGTACTATAATGAGAAAATAAAAAATCATGGTTAGCCTGCCTCACTGTGGTCTTCAACACAGGCTGCAGAGGAATCTCTGCTCTGGCTCCTGGAGCACTTCCTCCCCCTCCTTCTTCATTGACCTTGGTGTCTCAGAGTTGTTTCTCACATCTTGCTCCTGTCTCCATTGCTCTCAGAAGATTTTTCCCCTTCTTAAATATGTTATCACAGGGGCACTATCACCGTCACCGATTGGCTCAGCCCTCACGGGTGGTGGGTCCACCTTGGAGCTGGCTGGCATTAGCTCTATCGGACATAAGGGAAGCTTCTAGCAGCTTCTCACAGAAGCCATGACCATAGACCCCCCACTACCAAAACCTTGCCATGAAAACACAATACATTCCCTTACAGGATGAATTTGTTCTACTCTGGAGTTCACCTGTGACCATTGCAAATACTTGCTAGTGTATGTGCTTTCTACAAAGAGGCAAAAGGGTCCCTCACGTGATTAGTTTATTGTGTGCAAAGAAAGTAATCTGAACAAGGTTACTATTCCTGCTGGGATACAGACTTTGGAGACATCCCAAAGAATGCACACATATATGACAGTCTATCTGAAATGGCATGTAACTTGTGATAATCTCCCATATGTCATGATGATAACCTCAGGCAGGGAGAGAGAAAGAGACTGCACTAAACACTATATGTTTCTCTACAGTAAGAGAATCTAGGGAAAGATACGCTCTTTTCCCTTAAAGCATTCCCCTCATAATTAGCTTTTAATTATATCATCTATCTTATTTTATGGTCTTTTAAATATATATTCATTATTATCTTATCTGACAGTTTGTCTTCTTTAGCAAATGACCTTCATCTTCAAAATATTCTTTATGGACAGACAATACTATGTTACAAGAAACAGCTTTAAAAACAGAAATTTAAGATTCATGACAGAGCAGGCAGTTGTTTGATAATCATTTACTTTGTAATAGTGGATAGGAAGTAGTATAGCCTGTAATTCTAATGATTTATTTATCTGATTTTATAATAAGCCATTGCTGCAATTTTTGTTGACATTTCCATTTTGTCATTAAATGTCACTGATAGGGATTATTCAGCTCATCTTTCTGGGATCATAATCATGAGAAAGCTAATGAATGGCAGTGAGAAATACTGCAACCATAAGGAAGAGTCAACTAACAATCCAGTGCTCAGAAAACACACTCTACTGATTAACACCATCCTTTAGCATCCTGGATGTCTGAACAAATGGAACATCAACAGGGAGGGAACAAGTCAGGTGTTGTCATAAGGACTGTTGATGTCTTTTAATATCACATATGTGAAGTGTAAGATCAAGCTTTGGGGTGTAAAAAGAATTCTTCATCTCTGAAATATAAATGACAAGCCAAGAAAGATGCAACCAAGAATGGAAGTGCTATATGGGCTATATATGTGCTATATTGTAGAAAGGGACAAAAGTTCCAAGGAAACCTTAAGGAAGCACTGCTTTGTTACTAGCATTGAAATGCGTTCACAAGCCATTCACCATGGAAGTGACAGCTGCTTGACTAGGATTACTTCATTAGAAGAGTTAAGCAAAAATATTTTAGCTACATTGTAAAACTAAATGTTAAGACCTCAGAATGGGCTTCCTTCTGATCTTAACCTAGGTTATTAATTGATTGAATTGATCAGGAAAAATACTCCCTGAGAAAGTGAAAGTCCAGAAGCAATCTCTCTGGCACAGTGTATTTTCCCTCACTTTACTTCTTTTTAGGGATACACTTGATGGAGGCAATAATCAGCTCCAGCTGGGAGGCTTCTTAATTTTTTTGTTTGTTTGTTTTAACTAACTGGGTACTTCTACGACATGGTGATATGAGCACTTTAGCATCATCACAGAAACATGCAAAATGTAATAAGTCACAGCAATAAGCAAAATTACTGTTTTGTATTTTAATATATACATCTTTAATCATCTTTTGTTAGATCTTTGGTTTTTTTGGTTTGCATGTTTACTTTTACTAAATAGAAGACTAAAAAATGATGAACAGAAAATATACTGTATATTTTACAGATATTAAGGCAGGGGAATTAGATTCTTTGCAGATGTGCTATAGCAATTATTGAACATGAATACTCAAGTAATTACTATGTTAAATACCTTATTCAAATAGGCAGACTACAAATTAAAGCTAACCCAGTTAGTCTGAAATCCATAGCTTGCTCTGAAGTGGCAATTTTTTCCCTTTTTTTTTTGCTTTTTTGCTTTCTCTTTAAACAAAGAACAATGAACATGAACATTTTAAGTAGAATGGCCTACGTTTGCTACCTCTTTGTACCTTTGACATCATACCAAGAAGGAGAGGGGGTATATCTACTCAAGTTACTAAACAGAAACAAATAGGCTAAATTTAAATAGATTGACTAGAAACAAAATTTGTGTTTACTTCAGTATGAACAGGATGCAAAACCAAATGGTATAGAATGATGTATTTCATTGAAAAAAAGACAGAAAATTTACACTTCACCTGCCTAAAGTGAATAACAAAGGGTTGTTTGGGATGAAACATATTCTAGTGGAGCAAAACCCACGAAATTTCAGGTGTGTAAAGTGCCTTCTTTACCTTTTCTTCTCTTATAATGCTAATCTATTAATCCAATTGCTCTTCCATTCATAATAATCCACAAAAATGGGATATCTTAAATGGTATGGACTGAAAGAGTTCTCCCCTCTCAATATGTCAACATTAAAAAATTCAGATATTCCTTCTAATGTATTTTCTACAAACTGAGTCACCAGCTAAAACCAAGCTGTAACAGCACTGCTGTCACTGTAGGAGTACTGGAAGATGCAGTCATCCTGTTTCCAGACCAGTCCCTGGAGGAACGTTAGGCCCCCGAAGGGACTTAGAAGTAAGCACTTAGCTGTTCAGAATAGCCAGACTTAGTCATTTCTGCATAACACCAGAAGCAAACTTTCTTAGGAAACTAAGGAAAGTGCTGACTGCAGGGACAGGTGGCACTTGAAGATTTAAATGTTGTACTTTGACTAAAACAGCAATTAGTTACCTAAGTTATCTGTGGAACAGATGGCATCTTAGGAGGAGAAATGACGGATACATAATTTCATTTGAGTAATTTTAGATAGGTAGATTTGGGAGGAGTAACATAAAAATTTAATGGAATACTAATACTCTGTAATCAATATATCAACATTACATTTTATCTTAAAATAAGAATACTGTGTAATAAATTTAGGATTACGTCCTTCAGCACTTTTTTTTTTTTATAAGAAAAAGACTTTTGGTTCTGGTTAGTACTTGGGCAGTATATTTAAAACCAGAGATTAATATGGCATGGTATCGTTTTAACGGTCTAGCAGACTAAGTTGTTAACCAGCAAAACTAAAGATACAGTTCTGTTCAACTAAGAAGAGAGCAACAGAAAGAGGACATGGAACTGAATTCTTAAAGACCATGGGTGAGGTATCCAACTGGCATATACCTCAAAGGGGTAAAACAGCATTCATGAACTTTCCAGACTTCAAAAAGTTATGTAGACAATGTTAGAAGGAAAATAACACTGAAAAATGAAATAAAAATGCATTTAGGGGAAAAATCATGCTTCTTCTTTTAGACCTTTAAAAGTTACATATTTTAAGCCAAGATATTCATGGACACTCACTTTATATTAAACAGAAAAGGAAAAAGAGGTCTTCTCCAGAGAATAATTCTGCCAGCTATCCCAATCCTACACTACACAGAAGTGAACTAGAAGACTTGGTCAGGTTGGGTGACTAGCTTCTGTCTTCTAAAGCTAGGCAAGACAAATGACATAGTCAAGGACAGAAAGATGAGTGATTACAGGTAAATTAATCCAGAGGAATCTGATAACAATGCTTACTAAACTGATTGAGATTTTTCCACTGTAATATTTTTTTTTTCTGTTGGAAACTGCTTTTCTACATACATACAAAATTTTTGGGAGAACTTTCAATTGTAACAAGAAGATACTTTCACTAGATAGCAGGACTGGAACAGGGTGAGGAAATTAGGGACCCTGAGCGCCCACACTGCCCATACACCTCCCACCTTGCAGAGACTTCAGATGGGCTCAGGAAATAAAGAGAGAAGTGGGGAGAGGAAAGACTTCCACCTTCCACTTTTACCTGACCTTCTGGAAGGTTCTTCTCAATTTTATCCTGTGGGATAATATGCCATTGAGCCTGTACAGTTTTTTATGGGGCCCTCTGCCACCCCTCCATCCTCTCCGCCAAGAAAGGAGAGAAAAAAAAAATATTTTATTTTTCACCTTAATTTAAGGCAGCCTTTTCTTGTTGCTTGCATAAATATAATTTTTTTATATTGTCAACCATTCCCGAGGGATGGAATGAAATGAAGCACTTGAGAGCTAAGGAATAGCATATTGTAAGATATCACTGGCCATATGTTATTTATCTTGGATAATACCTACTAAATCAGGATCTAAAGGAGAATAGTAGCTATCCATTCTGTGGTCTGGAAGCAAAGGAAGGACCTGATTAGGCTATGAGAGAGTTGTAGTGAAGCCAGAGTACACGTCAACATAAGCATCAATGTCTCATAAAATTTATGTTGTAAAATTAATTTAAATAATTGCTTCAAACCATGGCTTTAATGGCTTTAAGCCCTAATGAAAGAACCTAAAACAAAAGCACCATAAGACTAATGACAGAGGACACAGCATAAGCAACTAAAGGGCTTAGGGTTAGGTCTAGTTGTATTTAACAACCTCATTATTGCACAGAAAAGACACAAAGGGATCACAGAGATCAGAAATACAATGAGGAAAAAACATTGTATGTAGTTTTACAGTACCCAATTTAAAGAGAAACTTTCTGAGGAATAAAAAAAAAGCCTCCTAAACCTTAGGTCTGAAACCTACTAATCACAAAGATGTGTTCTCCCTTTCTGAACTTTAAAAGGGATTGTACTGTTCTGATCTAGGGCCACCTAATAAGCACTTGCTTCTCTGCTATCTGTGATAAATATCAATGCTAGGCAGATGGAAAGGTATAACATAGATGTTACATCTTTATAATAACATCCAAAGACAGAGGAGTCCTGCTGTTGGGGCGGAATCAACATTAAAGACCTGTTGTATTTCCAGCAGCTGTGATTTAAAAGTGATAGGCTTGTGTTTTTTACAAGCTTATATCAGCTATAGCCATGCACTAAAAAAAACAGAGGAAATAGTAAATGATAAAGACATTCAGAAAGTAATATTCATTTTGTTTATGTCAAATTATCTCAGAGCACTTCAAAAACTATGCCATTATTAATATTTACATATCCAGCTCATTTTAAATTTCTCATAAGAGTAGCTCCTCCATAAAGCTGTTTTTGAGACAGAAAACTTAAATGGTGCATACCTGAATCTGAGAATTTTCTTCTTTATTGTCTGAAAAAGATAACAGAGCCTAACAAATCAATTTTTAAGTTTAAGAAGCACAACAAATAAGACACACAAAAAATATATTGTATTGTACCTGTGTGTGCTTCTACAATTCAATCTTTCTAGTTTCAAGAGAACTTGTCAAGAAACAAGGTTCTGGTGTGGTTTAACTACATTTGTTTTTCAGGAATAAAAAGCAAAGAAATCAGCTGTAACAGTTAATTCAGAAAATAGCTTTTCAACAAATTTAATAAATTTTGTTTCAACACTACATATAACCTTCAAAGTATAAAACTGTAAGAAGAAACATTTATATTTAAATAAATAAACATAACTGTTTTAAAAGAACCACTATGGTCTATCACATAAAACTATGCTGTTATAAACATAGCATTAGAAAAGAAAAGCAGACAGAAAATTTAATCATCTAAGGAGAATCCTGCTAACCACAGCAATTAAGAGATGGGTCAGTTCCCTTTCTCCTTGAAACTGCTTATTTTTACTACAATGCATAACAGGTAACTCTTGCCTCAAAGTTCATATTTTCTAAAATACAATTGTTTTTCATGAATCTTATCCTCCCCTTGCAGAAAAAATTTTTAAATCAGCCTCATAAATGCAGGGAAAATTCTCCCTTAATTTGAAATCCATTAAATTTCAGTGAGGACAGGCACATTAGCACACCTTTAAATAAAAACTAAGTTATATACCTATGACTGAGGCAGAAAGTTTTCAAGAAATTTCAGATCTCCAGGTAATTTAACCTGGATAACAGGGATAAAAATTTAAACAGCAAAGCTAGCTGAAAGAGTAAGGTTCAAAGTTTTGCAACACTGATCATACCTTGTTTCAGGGAAGTATTTCTGTGAATTGCTGTCAGCACGGAAGAGTAATTTTTGCTTTGCTTTTTGCAAGAGTAGATTTGTTAAAAAAAGAAGTGTTCTCTGGCAGAATGTTTTTTTTTTTTCTAATTTGGATTTTGATTCTTTGTTATTTTAGACAACTGCAATATTTAGAAAATCCTTAGAAAAGCCCAGTTCCTTTGGGTTTTGTGGTGGTTTAAGACAGAAAATAGACTTTGTGAACATAAATGTGCATGTTTTAAGTTAAATTCAATGGGCTAGTTCCATGTGTTATAAGCTTCAAAACTAAAATCCAAATTTCAGATTTGCTGGTCACAGTTTGGTTTAATCAAGATACTGATTAAATGGTTACAGGTTCAAGGTGTTACACAACAGTTAAGTTTTCAGTTTAATTTACTTCATGTCTTTTCTTCTTCTGGGTGGGTGTTATTGGCTTTTTGGGTGGGGTTTTTTGTTAGTTGTTTTGGGTTTTTTGGTTTGCCTTTTTTTGCAGCGCCTAGCTAATTTTACACAGATTTTTTAACTATTTGAATTGAAATATGGCTTTGATGTAAATCCAGATTAATACAGTTCCTAGGACACTGGAGACAAAACAATCTAAGGCAGTAAAAACTATGCAAACAAAAAAAAAAACACAGCAGGAACCATTATCACTAATATGATAGTTAGCCGGTAATTGAGTTGCAAGTCTCTGAATTTAACATAGGAATAAGCATGATATAATTGTCTTGTAAACAGATGAGAGAACAAGACACTATTTTCATGACAAAGTGCATTGGTGTATGATATTTTATTTCTGGCAGTACAGTAGAACTAAAATAATTTTCTATATAGGTAGAATTTAAGCAAAATTACTCACAAGTGTTAGCTTTAATTTCATTTTTCCGAATGTCCCAAGACACCAAACTGACCTGGAGCAATCAAGACTACAAAGACAAGGCTGAATGGTATCAATCCAAAAGGAGTGGTATGGTTCAGTAGTTGCCACAAAGGAGCTAGGGGAAGGAAATTAGCTCAGCAGACATTCTAGTATTATTCTATGCCTTCTAAGCATAAATTAATATATCAAAGAATCTATATGTTACTTGAGATCTCTGAAATCCCAGTTGCTGTTAGTTTCTTGCTTCAGTAAAAGACAGTGAATTTAATAATACCTCAAACTAATTAATGGCATGCATTTGATGGCATCAGCAACACCACTGCTGTGTAAATTCTGTATATTTCTACATCAATAGTCTGTGAATATCCTGCAGCAAATTTTCATATCTTTTCTCTTGACCAATTTGGCAGAAAACATTCTGGCAAAGTGGATATCTGAATGTATTAATTTATGTAAAAATTTAAAGGAAAGAGCTTTTAGTAACCATACATAGAAGGCTACAATTGCAAATTAATGATCTGATCTAATACTTATCTATTTAGTTGAAAACTTTCAGCACAATTCACTGGCACTTAATTGCATAGGGATACAAAAGTCAGGGCTTAACAAATAAAAAAAATAGACAGCAATAAACCCACTTTCCTTAGTAGAGTTTCACCTGACTCAATTGTTTTGATAATGCATGGGATTACAAAAGAAATTTCTTAGATTTAGGATTATGATAAAAAGTTTTTCTACACTACCTACAGAATTAGATTCTTCTGATAAAGATTTTTCTTCATGGCACCTGGTTGCATCCATGTGTTAAGTTTCCTGCAGTTGAGCTTTGAAGCAGCTCTATTTCTAATCTTTTACTGCATCACAATGGTGTAGTTCTTGGGGAAAAGAAGTTTAACTTAATCCTTTTGATTTTATTGTTCTGGTAATCAATTAAAAGGCTTATTGTTTTCAGAAAACTGTCAGGAGACCTACGGTGAAAAATAATACAGTTTGTATAGTCTAATTAGCTAAATTGCACTATTTAATAAACAAGATACCTACCTGTAATGACAACCAAATATTGTCACTAATTTTGTTCTATAGGGATTTTCTTTGTTTCTCTTTTTTATGATAGCTTGCAAAATGCTAATTTTAATGGGATTTATGCAAACACAGTTAGAGAATGTGCTCCATATTACATGTATTCACAGCATATTTTCCCACTCTGAAAACTACAATTCTTATTGCTTTTTATAAAAGAGATATAATAAGTGAACTAAAAGTATGCAAGGGGGGTCATTACACTTCTAAAGAAATCTTGATTAAAGGAACAGATTTTAGACCAGCTGAATAGCTGTCAGGATACTCACTTCCAGGTCACCTCACTTCCAGGTAAACTTTACCCTGAATCTCAGTCCATACAGGAGATATCATTGGCTGAAAGGTTGTGTCATTGCTTCTGAGCAACTACAGAAGCATTGTAAAACAACAATAGAAAAAAGGTTTGTCTGTATCCACACATATTAGACCAAGAAGGCTGACGATTTCAGGATACAGTACTTAAAGTCTTTCATAACTTTGGGAAGCTGACGTTTCACTTATTCAGTGTAATTAAATTAGGTTATTTTCTCAATCTCTAATATGGATTTACTACCTAAAATAAGAGCCTAATTAAGTCCAGGTTGTAAATGACTTTGCATGTTTGATTTAGCTCTAAATTTTGTTGCTATCTCTGTTTTGCTTGCTTTGATAAACTGTTGTTTGAAAGCAGCAAAAATCCAAAAAATAGAGATGATTTAACAGATTTTTATGATGCTTTTGGCTGTTTATTGAGGTACAAAATATTTGGTCTTGGGCAACTGCATGACAGGAATGCCTCAGCTTCACTTTAAAGCCAAAAGCAAATAATTTTCTCTTGTAACCATATGTATCTGTAAGCACTGAAGGCAGAAGCAACTTGCTTGTAAACATCATTACACAGCATTCTAAAATGAAAGAGCAATCTTGACAGACACCATGTGATGTTCGCTTAAGCTCTTAATGTCAAAGCCCTCAGTTCTGCCCCTTGTTGTGAACTTTGGAGACATGGGAAGCTGAAGCACTGCAGAGTACTCAGCAAATCAAATTCCATTCTGGCACTAAGTATCTAAACTGTCAGAGCAACTTTTGATTCAGCGTGTGCTCTAGTGCATTTATTTGGTTATTAGTGTGAACAGAGCTCAAGGACCAGGAACAATTAATTTTCAATCCGTGCTGGATTTCAGTGAGAATGGTGCTTTTAGATAATTAATGCTGACTCCTCCTCCACATTGACAATAAATATAATTTGCTTTAAGTATTAATTAAGCAGACTAGGGCAGAACTTCCAATAAGCAGTATTTTAATTTAAAGATTGGTGATGTGAGAAAATTGTTTCAATGCCTTATGAAAGATATATTATTGAGTTGGGCTTTTTTTTAAGGCAAAGATCCTCCATGTTTAGTCTCAAGTACAGAAAAGTCTCTAATTCACCTTCTTGAAAATAAAGTATTTCACAGGTTTGCAAAGTGAATGAATGAAATAATCTGTCAGTATTTCCCTCCAAGTCTTCTGTCCTTACTAACACCTCTTCCTTTTTACAGCTTGCTCAGAAAAGCCTTCAACTGCTATCAGCAACTGTAAGCCCTCATACTGACAAATACTATCTATGATCTACTGACTTGCCAGCTCAACATCACTCTGTTTACTGACTCTCCAGTTTTGCCATTCCCTGTAGGACAATCTCTCTAAAGAGCATCCACTTGATTGATGTATTGAAGCAGTTTTTCTGCAGCAATTCCTGTGTGGACAAACATTGAAAAGTTGCTTATGCTGTTCAGAAAAAGAAACATAAATATACAAGCTATCCACAAAACAAGGAACTTTCTGAACAAAAGTCTTTAAATATTTATGCTCGAGAGAAATGATAACATGTTGTTTGTTTCCTATGAACATGCTCCAAAAGCAGCATTTACACTCATCTACAATATAGTGATCACCCAGGGAGCCAGTTCTTGTCCCAGAGTCATTGCAGTGGATCTGCTTTCTTCAGAGAGAGAAGAAATTGTAACATTCCAGTTTAAAACTAATAAAATCCTGATCACTTAGTGCAATTCCCTAGATCGATATCTATCTAACTTTTTAACTGTTGTTAAAGTGACTCTTTCAGAGATGGAGTCATGAAAGCCATCATATTCTAATTTTCTGAAAGCTTGATAGAACTAATATTCTTAGTATAGAAAAAGAGAATGAAGCACTCTCCCATAGGAAAGTCCTCCACTCATATTCTTTGATGCCAACTAACCTTCACATCTGCTATTTCCCTATTGATTGCTACAACTTGGCACTTCTGTAGAGTGTCTGATGAGGCAATTCTATTCAATGACACCACTTCCTCTTCAACAAAAGGAGTGCAGTAAAATAGCAGTGTGTTTCCTATACCTTCAGGGGAAACGCTGTGTGCAAATTATGCAAACAAACATGTAGTCATCATTTATATGTGTGTATGTGGAGAAGAAGACCGTTTGTTCCTTTTATACTGAATCACTGCCTATGTAAAATTATGCAAAGTAGATCTGGTTTTGAATTATTTAGGCAAATAAGGAGTCATCCCAGGTCCCACTTAAAAATCCATCTCAAAATACATGGTATTGACTATGGAAATAAGCTTGAAATTAGTCATCACTTAAAGTATGATCCGAACATGTATTTATAAATCAGTAATGCACATTAGATAATAACAGAACAAAGAGCATGTGTTTTTTGCTGTCCTGGAAAACAAAGACATCAAAGATTTTTTTTCAAGTAAAATGAAATAATTTCTTCTTGACACATATTACATTAATGAAATATTTCATTTGAAATTAAAATGGGAAGTAATATCAATTATCTAATAGTCCTCATTTATAATGCTGTGGAAAACATCAGCATGACAAAAAGAAAGCACTACATGTTTAAATTAGAGATCAAATATAATATTTTGGTTTCAAACAAACTGAAGCTATTAAACCATTGCTGTTTTATTTGCATTTTACGTAGGCTTTCCTCTAGCACATGCCTTTGGATGTTTAATATCCAACTGATTTTCTTTTTCTTTTTCTTCTTGTTGTGAAACTTCAGATTCTTTAAGCTTTAATTGACACAATTTGTTCTGTCTCTAGTCTTACTTGAAACTAGCTCTTTTTTTCTTTCTTTTTTTTTTCTTTGACATTTTAAAGCTTAGCATTAAAGCATTTTAAAGCTTAGCATTTTAAAGCATTTTAAAACTTTTCTACTAAAGAGTAGAATCAGACATAATTCGTTTTACTGACAATATTTTAGCAAAACTGCTAAAGTTTCCAATTTATATCCAAATCAAGATTATGATTCACCTGTTACAGTTAACAAAATAGGGCCAGTAGCGAGGCCCATAATTGTCTACACCATATGTCAGCATTGACCCTGGAACAGTTTCAGCCTGTCCTAAGGAATAACCTCCCAAAGGATACTTGCGCTCCACCCCAAGATAATAGCCCAGGAAATGTCAAGTACATACCAAAGATTGTTCCTAATAGGGTGTTTTTTGCATGATCATCTAATTTCAATGGAAAAGAGAGTTAGCCCAGTGACCCTGACTTTAAAAATGGTCTTGGCCTGGTTTATATACTACTAAAAATATAGCCTGAAAGTATACAAGACAGAGACATATAATGCGTTTGGAACAATATACTTCAGATACTATATAAAGATTTCTGTATATATTTTACTTTACTCTCTAATAAAGATTTCTTTATACATTTTACTTTAGTCTCTAAACAATCCATTTCAAATTTCTTACTTCAAAATGTTGGAGCCGAATTAATTATTTTTTAAGGCAGCTTTCAAAAACTGGAACAGTCTTCCCAAAAATGTGGCCGATGCCCCAAGCCTGTCAGTGTTTAAGAGGCATTTGGACAATTCCCTCAGTAATTTGCTCTAACTTCTGATCAGCCCTGAAGTGGTCAGGCAGTTGGACTAGATGATCATTGTAGGTCCCTTCCAACTGAGATATTCTAGTCTAGTCTAGATTTAATCATTTTCCCTCTGTTTCACTTTCTAAGCAAGAAGCACAAAAATACAGAAAAATAAAATTTGCAAAAGAGAATTAATGATTAAGAATCTGTTAAAGGGTATAGTTTGTTCTGGATGTGGGAAAATTTTATTTTTTCTGTAAACAAGATTGTTAGTTCTGCTGTGTCAGCCTACAAATCTCCCACATGCATGCAGAAACCCAAACGTGAAAGAAACTGGAATCAACAACTGCAGTGTTGTCATCTTCCAGCTTCAAGGTGATTCCATGTTCTAAATATTCACTATGTCAATTATTTTGCTTGCTTATTCCTGCTATTCTTTTTTAATCCAGGAAAACAAACAGATAAACAAACTGCTTTAAATAATGGTCCCTTTCCTCTAAATGCATTAAGAGTTGCTCTAACAGTTGTAAAAAACTATATTACAATTTTGGAAATCTAAATACTTAGTGGATGACAACATAAAAATGTTTGGAGCTTGAAGTAGTTTTAGAAATGGTAATCTGTCTATATCATCAGATTTTTCATCATTTCTTGCTTAACACCTACTGAGCTTTAATAATTCAGTTGATGCAATTTGCTGAACTGTACTCTTCAATTTAAAGTTTCCATGAAAATTCTGGCATAGAATATGTCAAGATTACGACATACTTCCAACAAAATATGCAAACAACACAAACACATTACTGGTGCACACATCAAAATCCTACGTCTGTCACCCTAATTTAATAAAAAAAAATTAATTGGACTCATAAATGTGAAAAAATGACAAGCCATACAGCAGATGACACAGCAACATCTGTTCTGCCAGTGGAGGATAAATGTACTCAACCTCTAATATGATCAAGCATATAGAGTTACATGAGCAAAAGAAAATAGAGGATTGTGGTTATTGTTTGTAATTTTTACTTTTGTTTCTGAAAGATGGGGTTTTGCAATCACCGGCTTAGTTTTAGAAACACTCATTGTGAACAGTTCAATCTTTTAAAATATGACTTTTACAAACACAGACCAGAACTTTGACCATAGTCCAGCTCAGACTGTAAGCTAAAATGTGAACCTTTCCTATGATTTTCGAGATTTTTCTTTTTGGTTTTTGTGTTCATTTCAGTGCCAACATGAAAGAAAAGAAACTCTTCACAGCCTTTAAACCAATAATCTAAAATAAGGCAAATATCCCCACAGTGCTAGTTAAGTCAGCCAGTTTTATTATGGAATTAGAATTATTTGTAATATTCCCTGTAAAATTAATTAATTTGCATACATAGATAGTTTTTAATCACAGCCTCTCCCTACAGTCATACTGCAGTTTATACATATTTCAAAGTTGCCCAGTGCTTAAATAGTGAGCAAAAAATTTATAAGACTCGTCCTACTTTCTTGTAGCCAGCTTCACATTAAGTATCTAGACCAAGGCAATAATCTAAGATTCTTTACAGTCAATGGGAAAGTTCTGTAACTCTGGAGAACGCTTTCCTTCTAGGACAGTTATTTAAGGTAGTATGGAAGAACTGCTTTCTGCTGCATTTCAGTTTCTTTCCAGTGCCAATAGGATGAATACTTGAGAGGAGAGCAGGTATCTACATTTTGGAGTGAGGAAAAACCTGCCCTCCATGTTTCAAAAACTACATCTTTCCTAAAAAAAATAAATCATCTGGAGGGGTCTGTTTTCCAGCCTTGAGACCAAAATACAGGACCTTATTATGTCTTCCTATTAAATTCTCTCAATCAACACTTGAGATTCTTTCTTTACCAATTCACCAATTTACCAATCTATTGGTAAATTTACCATGTATCAATCTATTGCTAGTACTTCTACTCTATGGATTTTGAGAAACTTCAGGAATACAGCCTATCCTGGTTTTACTCATTATCATTTAGTCTGGATGGCCTTAGATTTAAATTCTAGCATCAAAGAAACTATTCTCAGAGCTTCTTTGCCAGATAAGGTAAAAGGGTGAAAGAAGAGCTAGACAACCCTCCCAACAAATCACAGAAAATGTCTGGTGCTCGTCCTCCTTCACAGAAAGTTCCTTTAGGGATGTGTCTTCCTTTTTCAGAAAGCGGAAATGTTTGAAAGAGTACATGAAACTTCTATCAGACAAGTCATATAGGAGCTCTTTAAGAGTTTTGGAAGATTCCTTTTAAGTCAAGGAAGACAAGTGTCTCGTCAAAAAATAAAAACTGAAAGACAGAGAAACAGAAAGATAGCGAGAGCAACAGAAAGAGGAACAGTAAAGTTTCTATCTTACCATTGGCGTTCTGGTACACAAGAAGGTAAGAGTTCTTTAAATAAAGACCAAAAAAGTCAAGTCTTCAAAGACCTCCAGAATATTTGCTGTGTTTTATAGCTCATTGAGGAGGAGCTGATTTCAGTTCTCAAATGTAAAGATAGCCTGCTCAAATATAAATATTTTAAGGCAAGTGATACTACATCCTTTGTTAATACTGGGGAAAATTGCTTCACCAGAAGGGTTCTCAAGCATCAGAACAGCCTGCCCAGAGAAGTGGTGGAGTCACCATCCCTGGAGGTAATTAAAAGACGTGTAGATATGGTGCTTAGGGACATGATTTAGAGGTGGAGTTGGTATTTTTAGGTTAATGGTTGGACTTGATGATCTTAAAGGTCTTTTCCAGCCTGAATGATTCTATGATTCTAAAGCATGGTTCAGTATATATTTTGTATAAATGGGTAATCTATATTGTGCAGATTAAGGATCTTGAATACATTAAATACAAGTTTAATTAATGCATGGATACTGAAAAATGCTTAAAAGACATCCATATCCAATAAAGCTTACGTAATTATTACCAGAAGTGTATTGCAAAAAGGATGGTTTAACCAATCTCAACATGTATCGTGTTTGGAGCAATGACTAACTCTGGAGAAGAAATTAATCAGTATAATAAGAATTCAGGTGGTGTCCAGGGCAATTCTGGCACTGGAAATATTTCTCTAAAGCAATGCTAATGCAGTTGGACAACATCTCAGTAGTATCACATATAAACTGACAAGGTGGAACCAAGAGTTCACCTCTGCTAATGAATGGAGGCTTTCAGGCTGCTTCAGTGGGCAGGAATGCAACACTGAAGGTTGTTCATATGGCAGGATCTCACACAAAACTGGCTAAACTGAGAGACAGTTCACTCTGGAGAATTGTTTCTGAATCATATTCCCAGGATGAGTCATAGATCAAATCTGCAAACTTTACATGGCCACATGGTGATAGATCTATTTGCTTTGAAGAGCAAGACGTGGGGTTTTTTCAGACTCTGATAGTTAAAAATGTTCTCAAATGTACTCTCAATTTCCTAAATAAACCCTAACTCTGAAATCTGTCTTTCCTAAAGAATGCTGTTTGCAGTTGAAGTATTCTCTGTGATCTAGCTCAGTTCCCTTTCCCACCTTGCTCATGATCTAGAGAAAGAGGGGAGGGGAGGGGAGGTGTTCTTCCCCTGCCTCCTGGGGGAAAGCAGAAGAAGAGAAAGGTGGTAAGTCTAGATAGCAATTAGGTTATGCATTTCTGAGGAAAAAGCCTTGTAGCCAAACCTATGATCAGAACCCAGAGTTCAGTCATTCTCTTATAACTGATCCTGTCAGCAGTGCCATTACAGGCCCTAAAGAGGCCAGAGAGTGAAGCGCATCACGTGAGAGAAAGGAAATAAAATGGCTTACCAGTTCAGACAAAGCTTACAATAGTACATAAGGACAACATACATTTTCCTAATGTTCCCACTTTTAATTTGTTTTTGATGTCTCTTGTCAGCTTCCTTTAAAAAATAACTACTGGGGACTCAATTAATATGTTAAATATTTAATTCAATATTTTAATTATTGTGAATGACTAATCTTGTTTTTACTGGAACGATAGGTGTATTTCTTTGACAGGACTCTAAAAAGCATTTGTATGTGTTTCATTTGTTTCTAAGAGCTGTAGCTGGAGACAGGTCTAAATTATAAACATGAATACTGTGATTTCAGAGCATAACTATTCATGAGTACCACATTTTCCGGCAGCTTAAGAGTACTTACTATCTGGATATATGGTATAATGCAGTATAAACCTTTGCAGAAATTAAAAGTTGACTAGTCCTTGTGCTCATTTTTCAGCCCATAATGTAGAAACAGGGCAAAGGGTACGAGGAATGAAAAATGCGGAATGGGGAAAGGGAAGGGAAAAGGCACAGGCATGGCCAAGGCGAGAGCGGAGAGGGAGTGGATTTCTACCACATTCCATCTATTTTTAGTTTCATGCTTCAGCACTGAGATGGAAAAGGCAGTGAAACATATGCTCTCTGACAACTCTAGAGAAGGGAGAAGGGTCAACACAGTATTTCAGTCACTTTGTCCCAGTACCTAGAGAGTTGGTTGGAATGAGGTTCTTTATGTGAATTAGTTCTGCTTTCTGCCCTCAGATTCAAAAGAAAGACAGTTCACCTCAAAGAACTTAATGGCACCAAATTTATCTGAATTTCTTCCATTTAGAATTCAAATGCACTGCTGCTCTTATAGTCTGTGTTAATGCATCTTCTAACCTACCTACCTACCTCTACCTAGGTTCCTTGATCTTTTAAAGAAATAAGTAGAACTCAGTGTTTTGAGGTCTCTGGACAAAGCCTATATCTCATTCTTACAGACTCTTGTCATTGCAAATTCGTTTCTTATAAGTGTATGGAGTGACCACAGAATTGCTTCACGTGTTTGCAGCTGTGCCTGCTTTTTTTTGTACATTCAAATTAGTAGCGGTTACCTGAGTAGGTATTCCTGCAAAGAGGGAATAATCACAGGAAAGGGGAAATAATGCATTTCAACAGCGTGTGTTTCTAGCAGATAGGCCCAAACTATGATGCTCAAAAAGAAGAAATAAAAACCAAAACAGATTGCATGGTATTTATATTGAATTCCCTCTTTAGTCAAGTGCCACATGTTTTTACGCATAAGAACAAGTCTGTATTTGTTACATTCAAATATAATTTATCTATAAAGTGAAATAATTTTAAAGCAAACTGAACATATATTTGTGATATCTGCTACCAATTATTTTTTAAGCATTATCCAGATCAGTACATGGAGGCTGGGACTCAAAAAATTGTCTTCCATTAGTCACTGTCACTCCGTGGATATTTGAGAAGCTCAGAAGTGGTGTTTCTTTCATCTTTGTCTTGCGACAATCCCACCAAATAATTAATATGCACTGGTAAACTTTTGCAGCATTCAGCTAAAGGTTCTATGTCCGTATATGCCCATGTGCTTGTACGTGCATTCTTATTTTTTAAACAGATAAATGTCATTTGGCTATTCCAATGTTCAAACTCAGATTTGAAAAACAAATTGAAGTTATACTGGCTTTGTGCATGCCAATGCCAACATCACTCATGACAAATGAGTGACATTCATACCCATTTTCTTGATGCTATTCTTTCATTTCAAAATTTCCTGAGGGAGGTGGTTACAAAATGGCTAGGGTAAAAAGGTGGGGGGGAAAGGACAGGGCGGGGGGTTGGAAGACAGGACTGAAAAGGGTCAGCAGCATGGATCTTTGTGGAGAAAAAGCAGTGCAGGAAGAAATGGAAGCTATTGTAGAAAAGTAAAGCTGAAGTAGAAAAATGTGTCCTGAAGAAGAAAAGGAAAGAAATTGGCAAATGCAAATGACAAATAGTCCATCAGATAATTCTAAGGTGTGTGAGTCAGCTTTCCTGAATTAGTCCCCTATCTGCCTTTCACCAAGTGATCTTGAAAAAGATGCATTCCCTTTTAGTGCTTCAGCTTCCTTATCAGCAAAACAAGGATATAAAATACATGACTCTCATAGAGAGCTAAGACCTTTAATCTGTGATACAGAAGTAATGACACTAATCTACTGCTATTAGAGAATGAAAAATTACTTTGTTTTTTACTATTTGGTATGCAAATGCCTAGTACCCATAACTGAGAAAAGTTCCATTGTGCATGGTACTGAACAAAAACTTAGAAAGAAAAAAATCTGTAATTGAAAGGTACAGATATGAAAAATTATGAGAAAAACAAAGGTACACAGCAACTTCACAAAAAAAAAATAATAATTGTAAACCACATATAAACATGTGCTGTAGTAGTCTCATTTGTGTGTGAGGATGGAGAACTGTGGTACATATAGAAGCAGGGTGGAATTAACATTGTTCTCAGTTTCAGAACTGTCTTCCACTAACAAAACAGACACTGGGGTTTCAGGAAACAGACTGAGAGACCACAGAAATCAGAGGCAATGAAAAATCTGAGCTTTTTTATCCAAGAAAGCTAGTGTGAGATAAGTACCTTTCATGAAAACAATAAATGTTTTTTATTTTGTGCCAGACAGGAAGACAGACTTCTGAAACTTGAAAATCGTCAATAGTGACAAAAGCAGTCAAGAGAAAGAAAGAGAAGTTCACAACTAAGAAAAAACTCAATTTGAGAAACACCAAAACACATATCAGGAATGGAAACTACAAGCCTAGCAGCAGATATGGCTTAGAATTTACTCTTAAATTTCTTTCTTTCTAATTCTTGTAAAATAATAAGGTTTTCTTTGTTATTCCCAATGAAATGGCCCACCAGACCTACCAGGCATATAACAGACTTGTAAAACTACTTCCTTTCCATGCTCAGACTGGATAAGTAGATCCAGAGGAGAGACCATTGACAATTTCCACCACTTTTTGGCTTCTAGAAGGGGTTCTAATGTCCTGTTTCTCAGACCAAGAGGAGACATTCAGTGATCTGGAGGACTTAATAAAACTTTGGAGACAACATTCTCCTTTTTCAAAAAAGCTATTTCACAAAGGTAACAGCATTTTCAATGTATATCCCCTGTGCTCTCCAAGATTTTAAGTTTAGCAGGTTTTAATCTAGCAGTTAGTTTGTCTGATTCCCATTTAGGTTCTCTTTCAGCTTTGGCCAGGTTCCAAAGTTTTTTTAAGAAAGAATTCAATGGACTGCTATATAGATAATTTATGCAGAAATTACTGTCAGTTTCATGGGCAGCTACCGAGCCTCACTGTGATTGGAACTAATAACTATTACCAAGATATGATAATTTCATTTAACATTAGGAAACCATCTGGTGCCTTCATTTCTTGTTGTAACATAATGCCATTGTTTTACTCAATCCATTCTCATTAAAACAAGATAAAGCAGCTAAGGAAAAACATACACACAGATGATAAATTTATCTTCTCAATCATCTTTGTGCAACCTCTCCCAGAAGTCATACTCTCATAGATTTTTGAAGTACAAGAGGACTACTAAAATCTAATCTGAGCTTCTGTATAATGAAGGCTATCTATTTCATTGAGTAGCCTCTACATCAAAAGCATAATGTGTTTGGGCTATGCTGTATCTGTTTTCCTCACAATGTCTGCATGTGACGGATGAATCCAGCCCAGTCCTAGATAAGTTGTACTGGTGGTTAATTACTCTTGCTCTTAAAAATAAGCATCTTATTTCTAGTCTGAATTTGCCTAACTCCAGCTTTGAAACATTGGATCGCATTATGCCTTTTTCTGCTAGATTAAACAGTCATCTGCTGCCAAAAGACTCATTCCCATTAAGGTACTTACAGACCATGATCAAGTCACCTCTTAACCTTCTCTTCAGCAGATTAAACAGACCAATCTTCTTTAGCCTCTAACTACAATGCTTATTTCCAGACCTACAGTCATTCTTTCACCTTTAATGAACTCTTTCCAATTTTAAACATATTTTTGAAGTGTGGTGACCAGAACAGGACACAATAGTTCATTAATAGCGTCCCTATTAACATATAAAAAGGCAGTGTTACTTCCTACTTAATATTCACTTGTCTATATATGTTAATACAGTATATACCATTTAAAACCCTCCTTTAGCTTACTGGTAGAAAGTATTCTAAAAGGAATTTATAATGTGAATATTTATCCTGGTTTTTTACACATAATGCAGAAAACATTCACAACTCTTCTGTTTATATACACTATCTATCCTTTTCTATACTATCTTTGTCCATTGTCACTCCTGTCACTTAAGATATTTTTCTGATAGTTTTTTTCTTCCTTTATCAGTTACCTGTTCTTAAGCACTTTTTATATTATTATTTAGCAGTAGTATCTATGAGCTGTTCAACTCCTGTAAGTACCTTTTGAGGAAATTCCACTTAGTCTTATTTTAAAATATTTTCTTGCATTTTCATTTTCTTCATGTAAACAAATCATATTGGTTGAACTATAAGAAAAGTTACAGATACTTCGAATGCTTAAGTTTGGATCTATTTAATGAGGTAAATAATACCAACTAATTTACATACTACTAGATAAGATAGTATACATCGGAAAAATATTTGTAATCATTTGGTTCCTAGCTGGAACAGAGGTTCTTAACTATCAGTGCGTTTTCATGCCACAAAACAATTGTGAACCATGATGTTCACAGATAAAGCCAAGAAAATATGCTTGTTTAACAGAATAAGCCTTAATTTGACCTAAAATGTATCAGTTGAATAAAGAAGTCCTGTGTTTTGTTCTGATTTCTCTTTCTCATTCACAGTGAAGGAGAATTCATTAATGTACTAAAAGCAATACCAAATTAAGTGATCTGACACCGTAACTCCATTGTGTATAAATCCAGGTTATTTCAACTGCAAGGAAAATTCTTCTGTGCACAATGTGCAATTGCTATTTCATTAGAAGTATGTCCTCTCTAGCTCTTGGATACAGTATACTAGATAAACACAAAATATATCTAGATAAACAGAGACAGAGGAAGGAAGAGAGCAGAAAGAATTATGCAGGAAAGGGAGCAGTATACTAATATGCAGAGGGGAAAAACATCCAGAGAAAGAGAAATAGTCTCTGTGTGTTTAAAAAGCCACACAGATTATGCGCACACAAAAAAAAGGAAAAAAGTGAATAAGAGAGAAAATTAAGGAGAAGGAAAATTAAAAGTTAAGAAGATGCAGAGAAAAATGCTTCTGGCAACCACAAGGAAAGACATCACTACTTTAAACTTGCTTCCTAATATTTTAGAGTTCGTAATTCAAATCTGAATTATAACAAGTTCAAAGTTTTCTGCCAGACAAAAATGAAATTAAAGCCCCATACTGGTGACTCAAAAGATACCTTGTGTCAGCTCTTTATGTCCTGAGACTTAAGCCATTTTGAATCTTTTAAAAACCTCAATTGTTAAACTTTCAATGTTGTTTCTTTTAACTATTTCACATATTTCCTGACATCAAGAGACTTCTAATTGACTAGTTATTTCTATTAACTTAATGATCTTCTTTTCCAACAAGCATTCTAAGAAAAATACTCAGAACCTTAACTGTAAGTTAAGCGGTGTAAAACATTCCAACATGCTGAAGCTGAATTGATTTTTATTTCCAAGCAGAAGCTGAAAGTCCTATAATTATTTTAAAAAATAAAACTGTGTGTAGACTTCAATTGACTCTAAGGTCGTGAGATTAAACAGTGACTATTTAGCCTTGATATATAAACAAATTTTGTACTCTCTGAATCTAATGAGACGAACTGACCACACATTCCTCAATTTCTGCACCAGTTTACAAGTTACCTTGGACCTCAGTTTGTCTAATTTCAAATGCCAATATAACAGTCTCTTCAAAGCTTTAGGTGACAGCATAATAACTCATAAAAACAGAATATACTAGCTAGAAATCTTCAAAATGTACCAAAGATCGGACAAATAATGTTAAAGACCTCTCTCTCTGGAAGGTCTGAGACACCTCTGTGTTATCAAACACAAGGAGTTATAGAACAAACTATTTTCTCTCCCTTCATGCATACTTTTCACTAATTTAAGCCCACTTAAATGCTTGATGAAGCTAGAAAACAGATTTCTTTCTAAGGTTTTCTCAGTCAAGCTGCTAATATCCTCAGTGTAGTCCAGTTGCTTGAACAAAGACTACAATTAAGTATAACGCTATTGAACTGATACTGTAACTCTAAATCTGACAAAACCCATTCTTTTACACAGCTATACAAGATCATGAAAAAAAAAATCATCAGAGAAATTGCCTTTTATTTCTCATGAGAGATTTTGCATTTGCTTCCTTTGCAACCTTGCAAATCCTCAAAAAAGTGATTTTCAGTTGCATTTCACAGCAGTGGGAATCATATCCATTCCTCCTCAGCAGGGTGCACAAACTTCCCCGCCACAATCTGAATACAGAATCTTTTCAAACAGAATATAAAGCTTACCTTGAAGAAAGTCATGGTTGCTCCATCTTCAACTGCACCATACTCTATCTTTGTCTGCTTGGCCAAATCATCAGCAGAATCAATAGGAGATTCCATGCGTTCCACTGTCAGAAAGGCGGCTAGGTTAGCAGTGTACGAGGAAATGATGATAAGTGTGAAAAACCACCAAATGCCTCCCACTATCCTGGTGGAGAGGGCTTTGGGCATGAGCTCAGAACCTAACGAAAACCAGGGGAGAAAGGTGAAACCAATGCACAAAAAAACAATTAATAAGTGTTCAGCACTTTTTGCCACAGTGGGGAGATGGAATCACTGTGCAAAAGAATCTTTAAGCTACAGGCTTACATGTGCTGCTTGTACAAACACACACAACTGAAATGAAAAATAAGAACTGATTACACTTAAAAAGACAGATTATTTTTTTTTTTGAGCTGTGGGAATCAGGAGATAGTAATGGGAGACTCGATGATCAGTGCCTTTTTAAAATTTATAAATATATGTTAAAAAAGTAGTTACTTGAACTGGCTTTCCAGAAAAAATCCTAGCTGGACTGAACCTCTAAGTTAATACTAATATTGA
>KZ505853.1:334594-363405 GCA_002844005.1 Limosa lapponica baueri
CAGAAAATACAATTTTCTTCACAATAATATTTCCAACACATTATAATTCAAAAATATCAAATGTTCCACTTTCATGCTCTTAAAGTAGTGTTAAAACACCTCTCCTCTTAGAAGTCTGTACTTGACAAAGAAATGTTTTATTTGGTTCTCCAAATACTGACATGATGTTCAAAAAATTTGAGTTCTAATTAAACATTTTGACCTGACTTCTTCTATTATTTTGGAGTAAAACTAGATCACAAGTTTGCCATCTCATTGAAAAGACAATTATCTTTCATATCATTTTGTCATCAAGCCAACAAAACTTGGAAATCAAGCACTCAGTGAATCTGAAACAGTTTTTTTATTTTTTTTTTACTGTGTGATATTTGAAGACAAAATTGGAAAATAACTCGTTCTTGTGAGGGTGCTGTTTTCTAGATAAAGCAAACATATTTTACAGATTTAAAATAAATATAAATCTGCACATACAATTTTTAGTGGCTGTGATTTTACTGAACAATCTAAAGCATAAATTGATAACTTTGCCTTTTTGTTCTGATATCTTTGCCCTGGTTAGAGGTAAAACAGAACTAATTTTCTTTTCAGTAATTTTACATTTCAGCTAAGTCTCTTCTAACTAACTCTCTGAAATTAACAGCATACTTTTCAGACAGTGTCTGCTTCTAGCAGTGATAACGTATGACGTTTATAGTTAACATCAAGGAAGCATATGCAGAGACACTCTTGCTTATACTTATTGCTACAACATCTAAGGCCAACTAACTTTGTTATGTACCAAGTTGGAGGGTTGGAAGCAGAAGAGTGTAAAAGGGTCACACCTGCAAGGAGGAGCAGACAGGACAGATGACCCAAAACTGACCAATAGGGTATTACATCCCATCTGCATCATGCTCAGTAAAAAAGCCGAGGGATCAAAGGGGTCAGCCTCTTCCTTCAATTGCTGGTGTCCTAGGAGGACTCTGTGTCTGCCTTTTGCTATGGTGTTTGATACTGACCTATACTGTGATAAACTGGATAATGCTACACACCTTGGGCACCCCGTAATGGATTTTATTACTAATTACACTTTCAATTTTACCTTGAGAAAGTTTCCTTTGCCCTTTTATGTATATACCAAACAGACACCACCAGAGCTAGGGAATTTTGGAAATGATTGTTATTACCAAATCAGGATTTTATTACCAATTTGCCTGCATGTGTTGCAGGGGTGGTTTGATATTAAACCTTGGTGGTGTCAAACCAGGACAATCTTGTTTAGTTATTTTGATATTTTCATGGAGAGCAGAAAAGTTGTCCATATTTACAAAGGAAGAAATGTCCTGACGCAGCAGCTGACTTTAGGAAAAAGAAACGCTGCAATCTGAATCCTAGACTAAGTCTAGGAGTGAGTCACATCCCATAGTTTTAGAATTTTGTAATTTTTATTCTTCACAATAGAAGATATAAAATGTATAAAATATCAGGTTTGGTTTTGTTGGTTTTGTTTTTGTTTTTTTTTTTTTTTTACAGATACTCATAAGTGTTTACAAATGCATAAGAAAATATAGGAGAAAAGAAAGTAAGGAATACAAAATTGGCCTATGACTCTTATACTATAGATCCTTCAATTATTTTATACAATACATATATATACAAGTTTTATGCTGTTTTTCCCATTGCAATAAATATTTGCAAATCATAGAGTTATAGAATAAATTCAGGTTCATTCAGGAGGTCATAGAATCCAGCATCCTGCTCAGGGTAATGTCAACCACTCACTAACTACTAACTCAGAACAGGAGGTTGTCCAGTCAGGTTTCAAAAATTTTCAAAGACAAAAATTCCACATCTTTTCTGGATAACATGTTCCCGTGTTTAATTATCCTAATAATGACTTTGTTTCTTTATGTCATCCTGGAATCTTCCTTGTTAAAAAATACAGAGCACTATGCTGCTTTGGAAAGAGCCTAACTCCATCTTTTTTGATCAGGTCCTCTTATTAGAGAGTGCCTAGTAGGAAACCTGACCGATGATAAAAAAAGCTCCTCTAGACCCTCTTTGCAATTCTTGTGCACCAGACCCCAAGCAGCTTGCTGACCCTGGCTCAAGCTTATTCAAGTACTGGGGGGCCTAGAACAGCTCACAGTATTTAAATGTGGTTTAATAAATGCCATTATGGGAATAATCACTTTCCTTGATTAACTGACTACACTCCTATTAATGTAAATGCAGATCACTCCAGCTCAATCAAGAAGACAGGCATAACACAAAAAGAAAACTTCAGTACTCGAATGAGCTGATGCTATCTTCCCAAGTTGATAAAAGGTATTCTTCCCGTTTACCCATCTCTATGAGTGTTTATTCTAACATTTCAGATACAGTGTCTTTACATAATCTCTAACACCTTCAGGTGTTTGAAATACTTGAAAAAGGAGGCTTTAGATGAGCTTTACAAAACCTGTGCTTTTCTTCTTTGCTGTAACCCACTGAAAAGTTAGAATTATTCTTCCAAAACTATTGGCTAGTACAAGTAATGTTTAGATATCAACAATCTTAGCAGTCCACAGGAAAGGGAAGAGCTGTGTCAAACACAATTCTACTTTTGGGACATTCCATGATATTAGGAATTAAAATTAGTATGCCCAATGAGCAGACCGAAGACCTGCATCAGAATTGCATCATTTAATTTGCGAATTGTTTGAGACAGACTATAATTTATTCAAGCTCTGTATTCATACAGTGTGTTGAGTAATGGAGCCTTGATTCTACAGGTCTGCCAAGTAAAAATAATAGTGAATATTTTAAAAACAAGAACACTTCTTTTGAAAAACCTGCTCAGATCATTCTCTGATCACATACCGGATTTTTCAGTGCAGTCTCTGAGTGTATGGGAAAATGATCATAAACTGTCTGATGAGAGAGAATACCATATTGTGTTTGGCATAGAGTCATCAATAAACAGTGTAAATGAAGACTGCCTGTACTTCATACTATGCTATCTTGTTGTGGAACCTCTCAGTGCTCTTTAAGTCCAATGCACATAAAGGAGACTAGCTTTAGCAAAGCTGCTTTTCTATATCCTATGGAACACGTTATGCAGGGGCACAAAGTGGAAAACACCTCATGATTCCAGGCTTTGAGATCCTAGAAAGTTCAGTTCAATACAAAACTCTGCTAGTCCTCTAAGGCAAGATCTATATTGACAGCATCAACTAAGAGGTCCTTTTTCAGGCATAAACTTTCCAGTCGTCCACATTGAGAATGCCTGCTTTCAGACTCAATAGCAGTCCATCTTGAGTCTGTTTGGCTTAAGGACCTAGTATGGTATCAACTGTACTCTACAGCTAGCATCTCAGCCCTCCTTTTTATTTAGGAGCTTGTTTTTGCACACTCTGGGCACAGGACATCTTCTTGCCATGATGATACAAGATTCTGTTCCTTAATTCTTGACCTGCAGGCACCCGCTCTCCTCTCCAGTGTCCATAGTTTGAGACAACTTAGGAAGGGACACATAACTAATTCTGGATAAACTAGAGCAGTTTCTACAGCTTTGGTCAGTAAATAAAAATAGTCTTATAGGGCTCAGTCTAGATGACCTTAAATGTGACTGTAAATACAAGGTTTTGTGCTCGCAAACTATACTCAGTGCAGTACATTCTGTCACACGCTAACTGCTGCTTTCAGTTGTCTAACACATTCTGTACAAATATATTCAATTCAAAGCTGCTGAGAACTGATGTATAAAAGTGTATCCTCCACCAGTTTAAGTAATTCTCAACTCAAAAACCTGTCAGTTTCTCTCTGATAGTATTTTATTTTAAAAGGAAATTAATAGACATGCTTGGTCCAGACTTTAACATCTGGAGTTAAAGACATTTTTAACTTAAGCTCTATTTTCTGGAGACCAACACAACTTATTAAAAAGAGAAGAAAACACGAAGCCTGCAGTTTAGAGGGAAGAGAAAATGGATTAGTGGAGCAATATTTCAATTGGTTTTTCATTATACCAACACGTGGCTGTCTAGGAGTATTACACAGAACTGAATTTAAATCCCTTGTGAACACACTTATCCTTATTGGATAAAGACTGATTGGCCCCATTACCAATATTTACACACCATTTTCGTATTCTATGTTGTTTTCTGATATTTGCAAAACAGGTGTGTGCTGTCATTAAATCATATACAGCATGTTACCTGTCAAATTCCTACAGGGAACTTTCACCAAAAATCTAAAACAATGTCTTTTTTCTTTAGGGTGGGGAGAAGTGCACAGATTTCTGATTTTTTTTTTTTCCTGAGGATCAAAAACCAAAACACATTGGATCTTTAAATCACAGGTTGATACCGAATATTTAACTAAAAATCCATAATAGTTACCAGTTACTATTATAGTGACTGGAGTTTAATTCTTGTTTCAAAATCCACACTGACTGACAACTTTTCATCCTTATCTCGGACATGATATTGTCTTCCATTCTGTCCCAAATAAAAGTCACATAATGAGTATGGAAAAGCTAAGGAAAAAAACCCTATATTTTATAGGACAGTTTGAAATTACAAGACAAAAATCAAATGCAGTAAATTGAATTCTTGGTCTGATGCAGTCAGATAGGATACTTCCCTATATTCATGAAATTGTGAGTAATTTCAAGCAGTGGAACGGAATACTGATTTTTAAGTATGGTACAAGTATGACTTAAAGGAGCAAGTATGACGTAAAGGACTAATGAGATAGCTTACTGGTAGCTGTGTTTAATCTATTTAAATTACATTATTTTCAGCAATATTACAACCAGACAATGCTGTTACTGTGGTTTTGAAAATGAACATGTAAATCAATTAAGAAAAAAGAGTGCCTACTAAAACATCTAAAACATGATGTATAAAAGAACAGACCCAGCATAGCTCAGCAATATATGCCACAGACACAGATAGCACACACAGTGTGCATACTATTCTAGCATTATTTCAAACCTGCCAAATTAACCCAGTTACTTTTCCTTCATTCCCTCACCTTTCCTTGGATAAGGATTATGAAGAAACATAAAGTGGGGGATTACCCACCTATATGCACACAGACATCTCTCTTGCACAATCAGGCCCAGAAGTGGGCCGACAATAGCTTTCACAGCAAAACCCTTAGCACAAAGATTTCACAAGTTGTAAGCCTTCATCTAATGAGCACAGTTTGAGAAATGAAAAGAATCTTACCTCATCTTCTCCATGAACTGCTGAGCATACTGATTCAATACTGGATATTATTAAATACAACAATGTATCAAGGTACTCATTTGAGATACTCTTAGCTCTAGCAAATTACACATTCTCCCATTCACCAGAGCAAAGAGAAAGAATTATTCTTCTAGACATTGTTTTTCAGGGCTTCTATACAGGGCTACACCCTCGATCCAGATCTTACTGCATAAGAACTGACAATCAGATAAATGATAATATCTTAAAACTTTTTCAAGAATATCCAGGATATGAGATGGATGCTTTATTATAATTTATTACACTACTCAACAATAAAACATGTTTCTTCTTCAGAAGGAACACAGCTATATTTAGATACTCAGCAAAAGAGAAAGTCTAAAATGTAAATGTCTCCACGTAGATGACATGAGACTAATCATCATCTGAATGTCTTTCAATGGCTTGAAGGTCCAATAGAAAAACAAAAGAGCCCGTACACAAATACAGACCATTATTTTCTATACAGAATTGACTCCCTTCACCACCTCTTTTACTTCTGCTAAATCTTGTACACATTTCCCTCTTCTCTTTTTGCTGTATCTCCAGCTACTTCTGGAATACTTACAGAAGCTTTAGAAATGTTATATACAAATGAAACAGTGATACTATCAAGATATGCATGAAATGAACCTAAGTAACCATGTAATCTTCTTAGTGCGACCCTCTTCAGCTGCCACCCTCCCTCAATATTTGTTGTGCTTACTTGTTCTGTCATGTCTAAAATTAGAGTTGTATGCTTCTCCAGGCAGAAACCATATCTTATTTGCTCTGTGAAGCCTGTAGCACATTTTATACTGTGCTTTTTAGTTCTAGGTGAGAAAAGTCTTCCTCAGTCCATGATACTTCTCAGGTTTTCAAAGAAATCTTAATCTGTATAAGAATATACAATCTTTCAAGTTGAGAGCCACAAACAGTTGCATTTATGGGAGTATACTTGAGAGTACTGCTATAGACTCGCTTATGCTTTTAACTCTTCTGTAGACATCTACTTCTGCCCACAGTCACAGATAAAGTACTTAGATAAATGAATTAAAACTTCATTCCATCCCTGGTATTTTCCAGGGAATGTAGAAAGTCCAAATTCAGCTCCTTGTTTTTCTTCAGTCAGTAACTGACACAAACAGCAAAGAAACTTCTACTTGCTTTCGAGGGGCACTTGTTTCTCCTTCTACTATCTTCTCTTATTTTGACTAGAAATTCTATTAGAAATGTGAAAGTTTAAGAAAAAACATCATATTTTCTAGAAATGTTTTGCTATGACACATTTTCCACTAAAGAATTACATCACTGACGATTCCTGGACAGCTCTGGTCAATAAATTATGTCATGAACAATAACACACTTGTGCAGAGTTAAAATATAGGTATCTACTTTTTGTAAGTTTGAATCAAACCTTATCAGCTTATGATTACAGTGTGAAGACAGTCATAAAGAGCAGAAAAAAATATAGCAAGAGGGTGTGGTCAGACACAGATTTTCTCCCTGTATTTCCTTTTTATTTGTTCAGGCCACTTCCAGTTCAGTGTGCTTGCAACTTTTTGCAGCTTTTATCCTAGAACAATACATTTTGGTCTCTGTGTTCCTCCTAAACAGCCTTGCTTCAGAGCTTAACTCAAGGCTCTAGGTTTCACTGTTGCTCAAAGTGCCTAAAATTTCTTTTATCATTTAATAGCCCTGTTGTACATCGTGCTATAGAACTTCAGCTTCACATCAATATTTAGTTAGGGCATTGTAAGATTATACAGTTGTTGTCTGCTTCATCCACTTAGAAACTAGACAGAACACCATTCCTTGCTTGGCTCACATTACAATGAACCCAAAAGAATCTCTGAAGATCAGTAAAGTAAAGAACTCTTATTTACGTTTTGCCTAAAAGACAGGAGATATGATCTTGTATCACAGTGTGTCTTTATTGATCAATACCAAGTCAACAAAAATTTTAATAATCATCATAAATTATGCCTGCAGTACTTGAATTTTCCTTAGAGCTCTTCCTTCCAAGTATTAACTAGCACATGTGATTTCTTTTGATTTAACATCTCTGACAGATTTGCAGGCCCAAAGTTCTATTACACAAAAAATTAATTTCCAATTTCCTAAACGTTCATATTTGACAGGTGATTGACATGCTTATCTTCAGAGCTTACAAATTAATGTAATACATTTTATAGGGTCCCCATTTCCTGGTCTCAGTAGCTCTGTATTGCATCATTGCTACTGGCTTTGGTACATTAAGTAATTGCTGAAGCATTTTAAAACAGTACTTGACAGAGGAAGAAAACCTTTACAGGTCTTTTGCCTTCTCAGAGAAAAAGGCGGCATTAAGCAATGTCCTGTGTGTAACTATAAAGACCAGACTCAAATTTATGGAAGCTGAATTCAAAGAAAGTGTGGTAATAGGTTTATTTGACACTAAGAGATAAAGCTTGGTCTCCTCTGTTTGGCGGCGAGAGGGAGTACTGGATTTTTTGGTATTTTTAGTAGAAAATAAGCTACTCTGTTTAAATGTGAAATGTGGAAAGTAGTAAAATGAAATCAGTCTTTTATACAAAAGCATGGTTAAACCATAAAGCTAGTCATGTATTATTCTGCTTGTTTCTTAAATATTTATAAAAAATAATGATTTAGTTACATGTCTGATATCACGAGGAGTGAGGGGATAACGCAGGGTAGCTACCAACAGGCTGCTGCATCATATGTCTAAAAATATGCACCAAATAAGTGCTTCTAATGCAGGAGTTAATATATCCTTCTGTGATAAATCTGTGCTTACATATAGCTTACATACAATACAGTATGTTAGGCTGTAATTTAGGTTCTACCAATACTCATCGACGAAGAAAACTGTGGAAAATTGTTTTTCTCCGTTAAGTCTTTGTAATTTGGCACTGCAAATAAAAATCCAGGGATGCTGTGTTCTGGCATAAAGTGTTCTAAAATCTCATAGTTAGAATTATTTTAATTAAAAGAGGCAGTAGCTAGAGAACACTCATCTTATATAGTAGGATTTTACTCTAATCTCAAAGTTTGCCAATGCTATTTCTATATTACAACAGTTAATCACTTCAGTGCTGCTTTTATCAGTTAATTTTATAATTTTCAAATGAATTTACTGACAGTAATGCCAAAATTACAATGGACAATCTGGCAATACAAGCTGTATTCTCAAAAAGGTCTTCATTTTTTTAATAACTTATTCTAAAGTTGAGGGGCTTCTTCCATACATTCTCTTGGGAAAATTCTTCTAATAACCGTAAATTGATCTGAGTAACTGAAGCAAAAAACACTAAGGATATATTCCTGTCTTTGATACAGTGTGAGAAACTTCTGGGGAACTGTAAGAAACAATCACAATTGCTGATATCTTTTTTGGTTTCTCAGATACTGCAAAGTGCTGCTCTCCTAAGGGTAAAGCTTAAACGTACCGAGAGCGTGGTCATTCTTAAAAGCTGCAGTTCAAATTCTCCGGCTGATACTCTTCCATGAAATAAGAATCCATTACATCAGAACTGTAGGGATCATCCCTTTCCATTAGTTCGCTTTTGAAAAGCATTACTATTTATAATAAAATTATTATTAGCTTACTATTATTATAAAAGCATACCTTAACATTTAAAGATGGAAGATCCACACCCCTGTCAACACTAGTGGTTTTTTTATTTATGTTCTTGCCCATCTCACAGATACAAAATCTGGATTTCATTAGCATGAATTCTATGTCTGTTAAAGTTTTGTGCTATGAACTATTGAAATACGTAGACTTTATATGTTCCTGAGTAATAAACCCATAGTGATTAAAATAGCAACCCTGCCAAGTGTGGATAAACCCAGAGTTTACAAAGGCAAACATCCTCAGTTGAATCCTGGAAAGGTAATATGTCTTTAGTGATCACTAGAAAACACAACCAATCTCTGCCAAGATAAACTTTCCTTTGCATTTGCAAAGAGAAAATTGCATGAATTAGGAAGAGAAACTGCCCCAAAGGTATGATTTCTTCAACTGTGATGGCACAGACTACAAAAAGAGAGCTGTATTTTCTGTCTTTATTTTTATTGCTGCTGCTTACAATATCACTCTGTATCCCCAAACAAACTCAGTAAACAATTTACTGAGCTGTGGTGCTCCAATTGTTTGGGCATAAGCGGATATTGCTTTTTAGTATATTGTAAAACAAGAAAACGATTGAAAATGCTTTGCATTCTCAGTGCCATATCTCATGGAAATGCTAAACAAATGATCATCACTAAAAAAAAAAAGATATTCAATATGCAACCAGAAATTATGAGTACAACTGAAGATCAGTTCTGACTAAAATTGAATGAACTCCTACTAGTTAGGTTAGCCGACAAGACAAGTAGCAGGTTTTAGTCCACTTTGAATATGGAAAGAATATTAACAGGAAAGACAAACCTCTGGAATCCAATGTTTCTGCAAGTCTTACATTCAAGAAGTTGTAAGGATACTGTTGTATGCTTAAAGGAATCAAAAGCATGTTCTGGATTAGACCAGCTGTAGAGATAAGTCTGCAGTTTTGCTGCAGGCTATAGAAATTTACACAATGAAATATAACTTGCACCAGCATAAAGAAAACCCAAACACATAGCGAAATGAAGAATTAATTTGAAATAAAAAAAAAAAAAAGGACAATGGGCAAGGGAAACCCAAATTTTGAATATAGACTGCAACAATGGCTGTCAGCAGAGACAAGAAAGAAAAAGGTCACAGAGGATCTGGATATAGTGTTGTATCCCTAACTCATTTTATCTGGCACAAAATTTGATCAAAGGAGCTGAAGAGGATAATCCAAGTGAATTCAGTCTTCATTCTATCTTAAAAAGTAACATCTTTCTTATATCTGACTCAGTTCTTATTGACTTAAAAAAAAATCCATTCTGTCATAGTAAGAAAAACAATACTAATACCAGAAATAGTTAAGACTACCAGTATTCAATTAATTTTCTAGTTCAACCCGGTAAGGGAAGAGAAAGCTGAAAGATTAGAAAGAATTAACTGGTTGTTCCAGGGCTGTCTCTTGATAATTTTCAATTTGTGCTGGAAAAAAAAAAATTACATATACATTTTACATATGAAAGTTTACACATAATGTAGTTAGTTCAGTTAGCAGGCACACATGCTGGGAGATGTCTAGGAGGGGTATGCTACAGTCCTGAAGGCCACAACAGAGCTCTATATGCTTCCTGTCCCACTGGGGTTCTGAGATTCAAATAGAGAAAGCATTAGACCTGTTTATAACAGGCAGATCCATGAAGGCAACCCCATTTGATACTGATTGGTTTTGAAAACTTTATCAAGCAAAGCTCTTCTCCATTCATTGTTTCCTCTACAGTCTGACTATAGTCAAAAGATAGGTCTATTACTTTCAGGAATTCCTCCAAAAAATAAAGTATTTTCTGCTGTCCCATTCTAACCTTAGTTTTAGTAAATAGATGGAGAAAATCTGTAGAGACAGGCGTCTTCATCAGTTCACATTCATCAAGGGAAATCCCTCATAGCTAGAAAAGGAAAATGTCACCCCTATCTTCAACAAGGGGCAGGGAGGAAGATCAAGGGAATTACAGACCAGTAAACCCCACTCCAAATCTGGGAATATTATGGCAAAAGTCTTCCTGGAAGACACCACCAGATAGAAAAAGGACAAGGTATTTCAGAAGAGCCAGAGGAAACTCACCATTGACAAATCGTACCTAGCCAACTTAATTGCTTTCAGTGATAAAAAGACTACTTCTGTGGATGAGAGGAGAGCAACAGATGTTATCTTGATTTTAGTGACTGTTTATCAGAGTGTCCTATAGCATCTATATTGCCAAACTGGAAAGGTAATACCTGGTTGTCAGTGGACTGCAAGGTTGAGAAAAAATTGGCTGGACTTCCGAGCTTGATAGGAGAGCCAATAATGAACAGTATTTCTCATTGGGTTAATAGAAGAGCAAAAGAAGTTTAATAGCTTCATCAGAAACCTGGATAGTGGAATGGAATGTACATCAGCAACTTTCTGGATAATGCCAAACCAGAAGAAGAGAGGTTAATGCACTGGAGAGCAGGACTGCCATTCAGAGGGAATTTGGTAAGATGGAAGATCAGTCTACCAAAACCTCATGAGGTTTAACAAAGGCAGATGAAAAGTCCTGCAGTTTGGAAGCAGAGATACCGTTCACAGTACTGACTGTAAGGAGAATTGACCTGGGCTTGTCTCTGGGACACCTTCAAATTTCTCCCTGCTGTCAGTGTTAGGTATTGGAGCAAGTGACAACCAGAGGTCTCTTCCAACACAGTTTATTCTATAATCTATCATATTCTCTAGGAGACATCTATTTATATGAGAGGACAAGACTGAGGTGAGTAGCCTTTGTTTGCACTGCTCAAGTGGGGCTTAAGGTTGCTATGTAACCTGCCCGAAGGAGTTAACATGCATGTTGCCCTAGTGTACTAGGAAATAGGAAATATGGATTATATGCAAGTTTGCCTTTGAGCATGAGCCTTCAGCTGTGGGCTGTGCAATGGAAGAGACATAACCACGGAGACTGGAGGAGATTGACAGCTCTCATTTTCCAGGAGCTTAATATGAGATATTTTCTAAGGACCAGGCAGTATATTTGAGTTTTTTAATACAGAATGGTTATGCATCTTAAGGTAGGCATGTCAGAAATCAGGAACATAAAATTATTAATTATTAATTATTGTATGGGAAAGCATATTGTTTAGCATATAAAATACATAGGAATATGTATGATTTAGCATATGGGAAAATATCATTACTAAAAAGTTAAATATATTAAGAAAAATATTTTTACAAGTTTATACTTCCCTCTAATACAAGTGTATTTTAGGAAAAATACAGCTTTTTGTTCATTCAGTCAGACAATTACTGTTACTATTTAGCCAAGTAGAAACTAATCTCTCAGGAGCACTGTTCTGCTTTTGAACAAAAAAGGTCATGTGGGAGATAAATAACATATTTATGATGGAAACACTCCTAGTCTGTAACATCTGTGATAATAAAGTTGACAAATATGGTCACAGTAGTAACTATTAGGCCAATTCACAGATAGTCCAATAAGCTAAATGTGCATCAATCTCAATTTTAAATGCCCACTAAACGCACAGTCCCAAAGAAGAAATTATTTCCTGCTTACAACTATTCATCTTTTTTTTCTTTTTTTTTTAAATCTTTTTATTTTCAGCAGTATCCTTCATGAAATTTAGAATATTAAAGAAAATGCTAGGAAGGAAAATTGCAAAATACATAAAATACAGTAGAAATCAAACTTGCATGGGCAAGCTGACATAAAGTTTTGTGTCTGCGTCATTTGATATCATCTTCCTCTGACAAACAGCCGCTTTTGTACTAAGAATTTTGAACCAAGATAATGATTTTGTAGAAGGTAAGCAAAAAATTAAGTACAATATCTAAATCTACACTGAAGCACACAGACACTAAAGTTAGCTTTCACAGCCCCAGTTAGCTTTTACTCAGGCTAAATGTACTGTGTTGCAAGCATGCATTACGAATCTAGAAATTGTGAACAGTTCTGATAGGCTCCCTTTCCTTAATTTTTTGAACAGTAACTATTGTTATGAGAAGCGTATTTGGTCAATATATCCCAATACAAACTCAGCTGGTTTTCATTTATCCAACTATACAGTGACTTTGCTTGCAGATGTGAAATTTATTTTAAAGAGAAAAACACCTTGGTTTTTGGCATGAGATTATTAAGAATACAAACCCACAATCAAACATGATTAAGCGGTCATTTCTTAATTCCGGGCAGGTCACCACCATTATCTGTGTATTCTCCTTTTTTCTGAGCCATTGATTGTAAGGTCAAATTCATCAGTTCAAACTATCTTCACTGAATTTAAGCTAACACATATTATCTTGCCACAAGGATAACCTAAGAATATTCATTGTTACATTAGTACCAGTTGCACAGGGTAACTCAAGAGAAGAAAAAAAAAAAAAAAAAAGGTGTAATTGTATGCCTTCATCCTTACTAGGGACTGGAACACATGACGTAAATTTTGCCATTGATATCAGCAGTTCTTTTAGCTTTTCACCAGGCTAAACTTTCAGACTGTGATATTTTTATGGTCTACCTTTAATAGCTTGGGAGAGTTACTCTTCTCGTGAGCACACAATGCTCTGGGCCTTGAGTGAATAAGTGTGTACATATAATATAGGTAAACCACTGATATAGCTCCTACACACATGAAAGCAAATCATTAAAGATATTCAATAAAAATATTTTGTTTGAATCTGGGCTCAAAGTGTGTTTTAGCACGAAATATTTAAGGGTTCTCTAAAACACTCAGGGACTTCAAGAAAAATTCTGAAAGAGGGGCACCTTTCTTTTTTTCCTATATTTTCTGTTTCAACTCCCTGTAAGCATAAGATTTGATTTGCTTCATTCAATCTATTGTATTGCAAAAAAATATGAAACATTTTAATTTTATTTAGAATAGTCTAAATTCACCATGTTTATTACTTGTTTCAAGCAGCAATCGCAGCCTAAAACAAGGTAACTTTCCTATACCTTCTGCTGATTTAATTTTCCATCTATATTCATCTCTAAAATAAGAGAAGTATTTCTCATAAGAAGGAACTGGTTTGTGACCAAAGACACAAGTCAGCTACTTTACAACAGGAACAACTGTTTTGTTTATATTGTATTTGTTTGTAAATAATCCCTGCTGGGCTCCAGGCTATAGGGTGCTGTAAACTAATTACTACACGCAAAGGGACTTTGACTGTCATATATAGCTGCAGGGAAGCATATTATTATTCACCACTCTACTGAGGGGAAAAAAAGAAGACTACAATTGACAAATACTCTATTTCTTAAAAACAATGTTGGTTATTTTTATACCCACACTGTAATCTTCTAAAGCAGCTAGTACTATAGCTTTGCTTTTAAAAGAGATGGTTTAGTTTGGTTTTGCTGGTTTGGTTTTGTTTTTGTAATAGTGTGTACTAAACAATCCCAAGAAACACAAAACCAACCTGAGTATACTGATGATGTAAGAAATCATTTTACAATTATATGACTGTCATCTTATATCTCTCCAACATTGCTTGAGCATTCTTTCATTCTTTCCATCCTGTTATAATATAAATGTTACAATAACTATGATCAGTTTCTATACTAATTAATCTGATACCAACACACTCCACTGAGGCTTAATTGCAAATCAGGTGTTTTTACTATAATTACAAACTTGATAACATAGCGAGCTGTTTCAGAAAAACAAAAAGGGTATTATTTTGTCTTTCTAATGCTTACAGAATTTTAAACACTGATTGTTTAAAAGATAGGCCCAGCTGAGACATAAATGTAATGACTGCAGTGAGTATTATTATTTTATTGTTGCAGTGAGCATAGATTTATTTTGGGCAGAGGATTTAGCTATTATATGAATATTCAGTAATTTTGTCAAGAAAAAAAAAGTCAGCCATTCTTGTATAACATTATTTCATACCTTCATATACCAGGTTACAATCCTACATTACAAAAAAACAATTTAATCCTCTTTAAAACAAATCATTATAAATAAATAGTGCTCATCTAATTATTAATTTAAATTCTATTATTAAGAATCACTAATTTTATAATTTACGTGGAGGCTAAATGCACTTTATACCCTGAACAGTAACAGCTGAAGAGAATGGTAGCACTTACTTGCATTTGTATTTCATTGGACTTTACTAAGATACCATTTACATATATAAAGTATTTCTTTATGTAAAAACATGAGGATGGATTTTGAGAGTAATTTTCCAAACACTTGGAGGCTAATGGAAGATACTGGGTCCATGAAACTTATTATAATTTGAATTATGTATTTACCAAAAAAATCTTCTTTTGAATATAAAGTGACATAAAATTTTGTGCCAAAGAACATTTTTACAGAATTACATTCTTTGGGGATAAAATAATTCAAGTTTTTTACTCTTGATCTGAGTAATTGGTTGCTTTCCAGTCATAAGTAGAGATATATTAGCTAGTTCCACTAAGTCAAAAGCTTGACTTTCTCCTTAACACTACTGAAGTTTCTCCATAGTATTCTCCTTGGAGCAATCTTTCACAAATCTAAGCTTTTAAAATTCTCTAGTTGATTTCATTTTCACAGAATTCTCCATCTTCTTTTTTTTTTTAATCAAGAAACAGTGACAAAACACTCCATGGGTTATAATTCTAAATGTATTTCTACGACTGTAGAAACCCAAGACCGTATAGCTTAAGTGAACATTTGAACTGCTCTTATCACTAATCATTTCCTGATGGTTTGAGCAAATGATTTTAGGAGATTACAGTAAAGAAACCTTCAAACTCAATGCATTGTAACTGCTGTTAGGAAAAGGAATAATTGAATGGCTCTGATGAACTGTAAAAACAAGCATAAACTTATAGCTTATGTGGCAAATTATTTACCTAAGAAGATTATAGAGATTATCATACTTTACCGTGGAAATAAGAGTGAAGGAGGGAGAGGGAGATCTCCCTTTTACTGATAACTTAAAAACATGGAGGTGGGAGTGAGGAGACAGATCTTCGCATCCACTTAAACCCTTACAGATGCATTTCAAAGGGTAAAACAATTCCTAAAACATATAAGGCACTTCTTTATGAAGAAACACAAGGACCAATTTTGAGGGTAATTTACCAAACACTTTGAGGTCAATGGCAGATAGCTGTGGTTTCATCCACTGAGCCTGGCTGAAATTATTCCCTGTATACTGTTTACCATAGTAATAATAGTGGTAATGTTAATGCTGGTAAATGCTCCCAGAGGATCATCTCTGTCCGTGTGAACTGGAATGGTACCAAGGAAGTTGTAACTTGACCCTAGAACCTGCTCTGTCCCCCATAGGTTTTAGATCAGCTGACATATGCGAAGAGTATCCAGCCTTACCTCCACTACAGCTGTGGGAAAACACACAACACTTGAGGGCCCAAGCAAAAGGCAGTTTCACCACTGATATTGAAAAAGCCATCTGATAGTAGGATTTGTAAAAATATCAGGATATTTAAATACAAATCACACACTGATCCATCACTTATGTATATACACATCCATACAAATATGTAGATATAAATATGTGAATATATAATGTATGTAAAGAAAACTATTAACTGCACTTAGACTTATTCTGAAATTGTATTTCAGATGCTACCTGGGCAGATGTCATTTCAAGCAAATTATTCTTTAAACAGTAAATGTGCAATTCTAATTCCATTCTGAGAAAAGCAGTATATACCATCTCAGTACACAGCCCCACTATATTTCAGCTGATAACTAACTTTCTACCACATTATATGAACACAGTGAAAGTTATATAAAAAAATTGAGTAGGAAAAACAATTAGCACAAACAAACTCAAGTTATAACTATAATTAAGAATAGTTAACTTGAAGTAAACCGAAAGAAAACCTGAACTAGTTTTTAAACAGACTGAGAAATGAAAGATACTTCAAGTGAAGGTAAGTTATTGAACAGGTCTATACTCTGTACCTAAACACTCTCACAGTTCTGAAAGTAAACTCTATCTCAGTTCTATGTGTAATACGAAAATTGCTCAAAAGGCAAACTTAAGTTTTGGAAATATACAAATATCCAGAAACTTGGATATCTAGAAAAGAGCAAAATTATTTTCTTTGGAGGGAGGAGTACAGCAGACTGCATAAAAAAGAGTCTGCTCCTACTTGCTCAGAGACTTCCAATGTGGCAGAAGAACACAGAGCCCCACTCAGTAAACAGAAGCCATCAGTTGGGATAAACCTACTGCAAAACACAAATATAAAGGATAGATTTGTTTATGAAAGAAATAATATTACTATTCTGAAGATTTTTTGCCCATAAAAAGTATTTCATTTAATTATTTTTATTGCTGTTGTTGGTATTACTAAGCTATAATTTCACAATGTACATTTCTGGGAAAACACTGGAGTAAAGCAGTGCAGTGCATCTGGAAAAATGACTCTTAAATCTCTGTGATTTGTGTAGATTATAGCTTGACATCTGGTATGAGTCAGAGCATATCATAGCATTCAGTCTTGGTCAGATTAAGCAGTATTTGAGTATCTGTTCCTTCTGAATAATTTGGGTTTTTTCTATGATTCCCTAAAGATTTTTTCATGTCCTCTGGCAAGTTAGCTTCATCATATCTTTTCATATGGATATATTTCCTGGAAGTACATTAGAAGACAAAAATGTCACCTGTTTTATATCTGACAGATTCTGCCTTACACTGCCATCAGTTAAGAGATACTGAATCCTGATGAATTGCTTTGTAAAGGTTTTGGGGAACTGCATTATGTAGGTTTGACATATTTTTCAATTAATGGCAATGTGAGCCACAAAACAATGGCAAAATGCAGAAATGCACTCAAACTCCTACTCTATCACTTTAATGAATGCATATTCATAAATGTCTCTCGAGAAATTAACCATTTGGAAGAAATCTCTTAGAATTATGTAAAAATGACACTTGAGCAAATTATTAAATAGCTTAGTGAGGCTATCATTTTCAAAGCTCTTAGTTAACTGCTTATTTCATTCTGAATAGGCTAAGACCTGTGCTCTCCATTAGTGTTCAACAGGAAAACACGAAAAGCACTAGGTAGCTGTAAACAAAAGATTAAAATGCATGGATGCCTTACAGGGTAGACTAAATGGATGCAATTATCACAGGATTGTACAAAGATGAGGCATTCAAAATCACCACCTGTCCACTTGCAAATAAGAGCTGTGTAAGTGGAAAACGGTGGTCTGTCCTTCAATGAACATTTCTAACAATATCTAGGGTTCAGTTTCAAGCCCTTTGGAATGATGGTCATGTTAATTCCACCCATTCTCCTAAGTGCATTTACTGATTGTACATTCCACGTGAGTAGATAATTGTTTAAATATTATACACAGGTTCCTTTAGTACGCAAATAAGTTTAACAACTATTACTGTCAAACTGACCCATAGGTAATACAGTTACACACAAAATTTAAAAAAGTACTACTAAAAAAAAGCAGACAAGAAAACCTAATATAAAAATCACTCATAGAACAAAGCCAATAGAATACTATCTGCATCATGAAAGTGACACATTTAAAAAAAGTAGCATAGGAATACCTCCTGCTTGCAATGGAAAAAGGATATTTGGAGGCGGGGGAAGGTGTTTCTTGGCTTTTTTGTTTTCAGAGCAGATTCTTTGTATTGTCTGGGTATCTTTATTTTCCTTACAAGAAGTTTTTTCTGCTATTGACACAGTTGAGGCTCCAGGAAGAATATTCCTGCTGGATGTACTTTGCTATGGGTTGTCTTAACAGTCACCAACAGACTGCAAAACTAATGTCAACTCAGTTGTAAGAGAAAGGAAACACCAGCAGGAGTGCACTGGAGCATAGTAATTATTGCTCTGTGTTCTCTCCGGGTAGCTGAATTATACCTGAGTAAGAATTTCCATTAAAATTACTACAAACCTGGAAGTGCACATGTATACATTCTGAAGGTTTGGTTTTTATACTATTGGAATTGTTGGCATTGTTTTCTTAAATTCAACCACAGATGTAGAAATCATTAGCAGTAATGTTGTTATCATGTCAGACTCATCTTGCCTTCATTTTACTAGTGGGTATGTCTAGCAGTTTTGTTCACAATGAAAAAAAAAAAAAAGAAATTGCAGTGCAGTTCATGTAGCCACTCCCAGTGAAGCTAAGAACACATTTGGTAGCTTTGTTCTGGTCTAGCTATGTTTATTCAACTGGGGTGACCTAATCTAAAGCTACTACAAATCACAATGATTCTTTCCAGTTTTGAGAAGCAGAAGAAAGGTGAAAAGGGCCATAATCAGTTATATTATGAAGTCAAGCAACAATCAATATCAGTAATGCGTGATCTTAAGAAAACTGAAAAAACAAATCACTTCTAGTTCATGCTCTTAAGAATCATGATTAATCATATTTTAACACCCATTCAGCTACAAAATGCCTCAGTCTCAGGCAATGCAAGTTTTCTCTTTTCCTTTATCTATGTATCTGATAACGTCAATAAAATGAAACAGCTAAAGAAACACTGCCTATTCCTTTCAACTTTGCCTGAGCAATTATTGCCTACTTACATGAAACAGAACTATTTTTTCATATTTTACAATCAAACAAGAGGAAGCTGGAAACTAGATAGGTATATGCTTTCAAATACTTCTTTAAATTTTTTTTAATTTGACTCTATACTTTGAAACCTCAAACAAAATATTTTCTTTTCATTATAAACAAAGAAGAATGTTCAGAATTATGAAAAGGACTACTATATTGTCACAAATATTTCTCAAAAGATCCCTGCTTCAGAATTTTAAAGAAAAATACCAAAAATCAAAAAATTGCTGTTTTGGTTTGGATACATTACTTAAGAGTAGACCTTCCTGAACAAACTTATTACTTAATGTACTGCCAACATAGACTTCAGCCAAGTTCAACTGCAATAACTTAATCTTCGAGTCATATAAACACACACGTAATTCATTTTGGTTTATCCTTAAAAAAAAAAAAAAAAAAAAGAAACAAAAAACCAAAACCCCAAACTTTCATTAAGCAATAATTAGAGAATAAAATCAATTATCTAAGGAGAAACTACCACTACTTTATCCATGCTTCTTTGATTAAGGACTGACAGAATGGGCCCAAATCTTCTCGTAGCTCACTTGGATATAACACTACAATTCCTCCATCCAAGTTTACATTGTTCTATATTATGAATGAATAATTTTGCCCTGCTATAAGGCAAGTTCTTACACATACATTCTTGATGGCAGAGTGGCTTTAAATTTGAGAATGAAGCAGGAAAAAGTTCATGCAAAAGAACAATACTGGTTTTCTGTAAATGAAGTAGTCATAACACATTAGGCAATTCAGGAAAAATATTTTCACCTGACCACAAGTTCTTTTCTTGTTGTTCTTTAAAACAAAACCAAAAAACAGTGGTTAAACTATTGTACTGATCTTTTTTGACCTGAAAAAAAAAAGATGTTTGAATTTTAATCAACTGAAAAAAAAATTAAAAAGTAATGCAAAGAACTGAATGTTACAATGGATTCCCTTGGACTAATTGGGTGAATTTGCAAGTAGTATTATTGTAAGCATCAAACAACTAAGCCACATTTTGACTATATGAAGTATTGTCAATCAATCAAAAAGATGTCACTAACAATTTAACTAAACATATTTGCTTTTATGTCACCATTTAGTATAATGCATGAGACAGCAAATTCATATCTGTATTGCCCCTAGCAATATTTTAAATCTATAGGCACTAACTTTTACTGAATCTATATAGTCAGAGATAATATATGGATAAATATATGCTTAATTTACACAAAATTACTAGTTATCTTATAAAATATATACTATCACATTAACTTTTATGATTAGTTATGTGCACCAATTATTTTATGTGCATTTTTATGCCTTTTTAAAACTGAATGTCAAAATTACATACAATAAATAAAAGTAGAATAATATTTGCTCGTGTGGTTTTTAATAATGACAGCACAGTAAACAGGTAGAGACACTTTTAAAGATACCTATGCACAAAGTTTTTCTAATCTTCAGACTTTAAAAAAAAAAAGGTGACATTTGTTATTATAGATAAGACTGCTCTAACAACAGCAGTTATTCAACATGTCTGGAAAAAAAAACATCTTCACCAAAATTGAAAGTTACTCTCACCTCATTAAAAAATAAATTTTGGCTGTAATTTTCTTTTTTTTTTTTCCCGCATTGGTGTCTTCGACTGACAAATGAATTAATCAAAATGTTCATGATTCTCGAAATTGCTTTTTCAAACGAGTGAAGCCTACCTGTTTACCACTCTGTCTGTCATGATTTATAAATTATTTTAATCAACAACAGTTTTCAATCTCAACACATGCCATTTAACCTAATTGAACTGCTAGACATAAATTTGCAAACCAGGAATTGTTAACAGGGAAGTAGGGAAAAACTTACCTAATTGTCACTTACTACAATAAAATAAATAATCAGGTGCATATTCTGAACCAACTTAGATGACAGTTGCAGCTTTTGTTTCATAATGGTCATGATGCCGGTAACATTCATAAAGGCCCAAATTCAAGGCCATATTTTTCACCATTGCTTCAAATACTAACTCAATAAACTCAGGAGAACATATTACCCTGTATGTGTTCACCTCACTGAATCTTCTTCACCTCATTTTCTTCTACTTAGCTGCATTCCATGTTATCTTCGCTATTTTATATGTTCAAATGGACCTTAGCTAATGTCTACAGAAGGTGATGGAAATATTTTCCATGATCTTCAGTGGACACTGAAGTAGACCTACAGTCTGCGGTAGTATTTTCCAATTCTATTAATTAAACTGTGGATCTATCTGATGCACAAAGAATTTACACAACAGACAGTGTAAACAGGTTAATGAAATGCATAGAACATGAAATAAAGTGACATTACACAGCACCGTCTATGAGGTAGATTTATTATTTCACTAAAATTGTCATTATCAGTAGAAATGTTATTTTTAATGGAGTATAATAAATATTAACATGGGAAATTCATGATGCCTGCTGTTCTCCACACTGATGAATAGTGGGGTTTTTTCCTCAACTCTACTGGTCTCTAGACTAGGGAAAACAGATAATGAAAGTTTCTACAATAAACATATTCTCTTTCTGACTAGTATTGGTATTAGCATTTCACACGCAGCTGCAAAAAAATTGAGACTTGAAAACTACAACAAAATTCAAAATTGCCCATACACTACAGGGAAAGTTTCTTTATAATCTCCACCAGTTGCTTCATACATGAAATGTTACCTCAGATGCCCTTGCATTTCTAATCATTATAGCTTTATTACAAAGCACTCATTTTTTTATTTTAGTCTGAGACAAGTTCCAGAGGTTAATTATCAATTTACAAAAAAATGAATTAAATTCTCTTTTCTATTTTCAATTTGTTACTTTCAATTTGATTTAACATTCCTTCCTTATCTGCATTCTGAAAAAGGGTAAATAGGAAAGCATGATTTATCTTCTCCACATAATTCTCTCTTTTCTATAATTTCATCACTTCTGCTTGTATTGTCCTGTATTCTAATCTGAACAGTTTTACTGTTTTAAAAAAGGATTTTTTTTATATATAGTAAAATTTTCATAAATTAATGCCCAAACTAAAGAATAGTTGGATTTTTAATTGTAGCATTTGAACTGCAGTAGTTATCTTTCTATCATGTGGCAACAACAACAAAAAAAATAACATTACTGTGTATTACAAAGAGTTTTACCTTTAAAAAATGCCATGCCTATGAATAGCTAGTAAGCACTTTGACATCCTGAAACCATGGTTCATTACTCTCATTTCTAAAAAATAAAATACATCCATTATTCCCCAATTTCTAAATTGCTTTAATATCAAAAAAAGATTGTAAAACACTTTGTTTATGTCTGTTCAGAGAAGTATCCATTATCTCAATTTTATTTTTTTTCTTGAATTAAGAATAAGTCATTAAGTAACCCTAAAAGATAAGAAAAACATACAATTTTCCTAAGCTTAATATATAAATGAATATATAAAATAACTTGCCTCTCCAGTACAAGAAGGTTAAAATAAATCCTAGAAATCCTAAAATTCACTTTCTAGGAAGTTCTGATCTGGAACTCAGAAGTTATCAAAGAAAATCAGTAAATCTGTCTGCTGATACAAGAATATTCAAAGAATATGTACAACGTGCAGTAGCCAAATGTTGGCACTATTTTATTTCAACAGTTCGAAATAACACACATGGATATTTATCCCATACTTTATCACATTATAAAAAAAAAGGAATAGGAGACTTTTATGCCTTCCAATACTTGAAGGGGGCCTACAGGAGAGATGGGGAGGGACTCTTTATCAGCCAGTGTAGTGATAGGATGAGGGGTAATGGTTTTAAACTGAAAGAGAGGAGATTTAGATTAGATATTAGGAAAAAAGTTCTTTACTGTGAGAGTGGTGAGACACTGGAACAGGTGGTCCAGAGAAGTTGTGGATGCCCCATCTCTGGAAGTGTTCAAGACCAGGCTGGATGGGGCTTTGAGCAACCTGGTGTAGTGGGAAGTATCCCTGCCCTTGACATGGGGGTTGGAACTAGGTGATCTTTAAGGTCCCTTCCAAACTAAACCATTCTATGATTCGATGCTTCAGGCAAAAAATCATATATTTTACACAAGAAATAGCAAAAATATGTAAACTTTACTGATCAATATGATTCAACTAATTTCATCTGGAGAATGTTAGTGCTTGTATTTCTTATTTGGCTAAGCTAAAAACCCCTGTACTATTACTGTAATGTACTTCACCAGGTTTTGTAGTGTTCCTAAACTGAATCAAATTTTAGAAAGGATGGTCTGAGTTCTCAGAAACTAGTTTACCAAAATACTTATCAAGCTGATACACCTTCAAAGATTACATTTACTGAGTCTTCCTACCTCAAGGAATCTGAACAACCTATGTAGAAGATGGGAGCCGCATAGGCATTGCGTTCATTTGCATTTTATTATTTATTTAATAAAAACACATACCAACCACTGTGTCTGTAAGGTTACTTTTAAGTCTTAAACATTATGATATCATATTCTATTTCTCCAAATATGTGTTATTAGGGAAAGTGGTCAGCAAGTGTTTCACATAGTTTAATACAACACAGTGTAACACTGTATTGGCCCTTGCAAAGTTGCTTAGGCTGTTTATTGCTGTTAAAGTTTTAGAGCTGAATGACTGGCATGTTTGCAATAATAAGGGACTCATATGTACTATTGATTTGAAGATCTTACTATCTTCACCCAAACCAATTTTTCACAATGGTTATTCTATATCTATAGATAAGACAGTAAATTAATAATATACAACAATTATACTCCATTCTATATTAGTAACCTAAAGTAATAAGTTAATCAGTATTTCTCTTTAGAAGAATAAAACACAGTATAAGAAGGGTAAAGGAGAAATTCAAATGCTCCCTCTTTTAAAAGTGAAGCACTTATTTGACTTCCTCAATACATTCAAGAGTTTGACACAAGTTTGAGGGCCGAAGTAGAGTACTGCAGAGGACCTCCTAAAGGCACATAATGAAGGGTGAAATCATATTTTGCAATGCAAAAATATATGGACTTCTTAAAAAAGATGGAGTGAGCTCATTCTAAGGTTGTACAATGAATTTGGCATTTCTATTCAATATTGCAACAGCCTTCTTGACAGCAGATTAGTTTAATATTGAGCATCACAGCAAAGGATTTATCTAGTTTAAAGTGCACAATAAGTCATTGTTGCCCTTCACTGTACACTAAATGTCACCCATCAGAGTGACAAGAATAAAAAAATGATTACACTAGATCCACTACCTAATAGAAGGGTAGTGAATCACATCCAAAATCATTGGATGTGATTTTTACGTACAGAATAAATCATTAAAATATTTCCAAGAGCAACATAATGGCTCTTTAAGTATTTAAAAATGTCAAAATAGAACATCCTTTCAAACAAACGGAAACTTTAAATAGTTTAATTGTGGCGATATGGGGTCATGTGGAGTACTTTGAAGTATTTATTTACAGTGAGTATTTTTTGCAATTATATGGCATTCCAGTACTAAAAAGAAAAGGTTTTGTCATCACAAATTAAGACCTGGAGAATTGTTGGATTTTGTTTTGGAGTGGTTTGGGTTTTTTTTCAAAATAAAAATCAAAACCTTTTCTTTTTTACGATCCGTGCATAAAGGACATCACCAAAATCCACGGAGATGTCAAACAGAATTCTTCACAAAGTAAATTTTTTCCTGAGTAAATTCAAGATTACATGAGATGCTCTGTGCAATTCAACATCTTTTTAAACTTATTTTATTTTGGAAATATTACTATTCTCATAAATTTAAACAGGGCAATCACGTGCTTAAAATTTATGACAGCTTGGTAAAGCTTGAGGAACTGAGATCTTCGATCTGACGTGCAATAATTAAAGAAATAGATCCACTGACTTTAAAGAAAATCCATGGTTGGATTTATAAGGCACATAAGGTTGCCTTTTGCTAGCCTGTGACCCAATGGCCTTCTAAAGGAACAGAATAGCTTTAATACAGGGACTTTAATACAGGTTTACCAAAATTCACCCTAAAATTAAGCTGGTTCTTCTTTAAGTAGTCATAAATTAATTGTTTATGAATTTGTTTATATTATGGGAAAGAAATAATTCTGTATTTAAAGTACTTGATTAAAGTCTTGTCAAAAATTTACTATAAATAGGAATTCTACAAGCTTCTGTGGTTACATCTATATCAGTAAGTGAAGGGAAGGACTCAGGTTTCAGTAATGGCATGCAATCATCCCTATACTTCACTTATTAGCACATTCTCGTTCACAGTTTTGGTCTATGCTACTCTCAGACAATGTCCAGACGCGGTTCAGAAAGACAGGAACTGCTTGTAAGCACTGTCGGGGGGATAACTGTGATGATGGAGCATTTAGTCCTATGAAACATAGGCCATGCCATGTCACTTGTCCTCTGGGCCAGAAAGCAAGCCCTGGACCCTAGCACTTGAAAAGCATATACATAGTCTTTGGAATCCACTGTGCTACTATCAAAATTAGTGAGAGCTTTCACATTGACTTCTACAGGAACATGATAGGACAATCATCTATTGTTTTATTCAAATTGGCATTTGATCACAAAATGTTTCCTCCTTTCTGATTATTCTATTACATTTCTCAACTGTACCAATAATTGTACAAGTATTTCAGCTACTCCTAATGGAACACACAGGCTTTCTTCAGGAAAGACCATGGTTAAAGGAATTCAAATGCATGACTCATTTTAAGTTTGCAAGTAACTTCAACAGAACAACAAGGCTCTATTTGAGTACCTTGAGTTCTGTGAGAGCATAGGTACTGAGCATATCCTGAGGGTGGATAAATACTTGAAGCTTTTTTTTCACTTCCACAACCTAGAAATCTTTCTTTCACCTACAAACAAAAAGCTGAAGCCTTAATATGAACTATTTGTAAAACAACCAGCTGGATATGAACGACATACCAGTGCTTCTTTCACTGATAGCACTGACAGTCAGGAACTCCCATCCTCACAGGCTCACCACCCATATGTTTCCTTCAAAGCCCTATCAATGAGTTGGAATTCACCCCCCCACCTCTCCAATTTGATAAAACCTTGTCAGGATACTGAGTATATGTGTATCTGTATATCTGTAGCTGACATGTTGCCTCAGCTCAGAATTTCTTCCCAACTCTGTTTCCAAGAGACTGTGATCCAAGAAGTAGTATTTCAACAATGCAGGGACTAGATCCAAACTGTTTGTGGATATGTGCATACATGGACATATGCAGCAACTCATTCTTTTCTACAGAATAGACTATGGGTACTCCTTTCTCTCTCCTTTTTTTCTGAGGAAGGACAATTACTCTAACTTCTTCATTACCAAGGACCACTGCCTTGACTTGATTCTGTATTTAACCCTGTCAGTTGACTCAAATGTACTGCTTCTAGTGCCACATGGCCTACCTGACACTAATCTACTATCTTTCCTCTGAGCAGGTGATTGCCAAAATAAATGCCTGCAACTTAAAATACATCAGAGAGATTCAGCTGCCTAAATACCAATGTCTCAGAATTTTCAGATTTCCTAATTTATTCAAGATATCTTTAGGGATCTGGTATATGTGGTTCTGGACCTACGGGCAACTTGTATGTTTCTTGAAAAGCACTTCGTGCATGCTTCTATCCCATGTATCTGCACAGCTTTCCATCAAGTTTCAATACTTACAAACACATCCCTTTCCACACAAATTAATCTCAAATATAACTGTTAAGACTTTCTTCCTTGTTTGTTTCCATATCCACTGCTCTTCCACAAGAGAAAGACAAAATTGGAAGTGATTTTAATGTCATTAATATAGCCTAACCTGTGCAGTTATTCCACCAGTGCTACTTCAACCTCATCCAGACTTCATGTGAGAAAATCCTCAAGGCCAAAATCAATGCTTGTCCTTCAAAGTCCTCCTCAAAATTTACTCGCTCTATAACGTAGACAGTAAAATGAAACATGGTCCTACCTAAGTAGCTGATTAACTATGACTGTTGAACCTAACTGCTTAAGAAATACTCATTTTTCACTTCATTGTCTTCACACCTCACAGAAATTTTCATCCTACTTAACTATTTAAACTATTTAACTACTCTTTCTGAACTGTGAACTCTTTAAAGCAAGCATTTAGTATTTGTTACTTAACAACAAGACATGACCCTGCTCAGTGATGCTCTCTGAAAGCTGTCCTGTGTTACAAGAATGCCCAATTAATCTTTCCACACCACCCAGAAATCTCCACTGTCTTCACCTGTGGAGTTATTTACATTTGTGCATAGAGGCACAACACCATCACCATCTTTGGTTTTGACATTTGCTTTGCACAAGCACGAATGACCATGCAGTATAAAAGTCATGATGATGGTGAATATGCTATGAACCTTAACAATCCCCATCGACATTTAAGCTGGAAGCAGAAATGGGCTTCTAGCAGCAGCAGAACAGAAAGATATGAGGAGCCTCTAGTATCCATCTACCTAGTAACTTCATGTAATTACAGTTACATTTGAAGCAAGGTGAAAATTCCTTTCATTCCAGTAAATGAAGGGCACGCTGACCAGGATTTTGACATACTTAACTACTCACTCTCCTCTAACATAACTGTTTAGAAGAAGGGGAGAACAAAAGAGAGAAAATAAGAGAGAGAAGTGTGTGGAAGATAAATATGACTAATTAAAAGCCTTTTTCAGATATTTTTGCAACTTGACATTAACTTTGCCATGCTCTGTGAGCACAGCAAAGCAGTGCAATGCACAAAATTCTGCTAACTGGTTCCATTTTTCTTCTAGACAGGTCTCATCGGTTACATTGTGTCAGCCACAAAACCAGAGAATTTTCTAAGCAGTGGAATTCTTTCACAGGAACTTGTCTGAACCTGGGTCACACTATAAACATTTCTAGCTTTCACTCGAAAATATCTACTAATAAAATTGCTGCAGAACATGAACTAGTTGATGTAGTACCTGTTAGCTGAAAACTGTCTTATATCACTGGTGATGGTACTCTGGTACAGAAACACCATATCTCTACTTCTACAAAACAAATAAGTTAATAGCAAATAGGCAACCTACTCTGTGTGAAGCTGAACCTATTTCTCATGGGAAAGGACATGAACTTCCTTAAATATTTGGGAAAATAGAAAGAAACTGTATAACCTTCTTCTGGTATCTACCACCTCACTAGTTAGCCAGTGAGTTTTCCATACAGCATTCCTGCTCCACATAGTTGGGGAAGGAAACTGAAAGGGAAAGAGGCAGTAGCTCTTGGTGTCTGGTGAAATTACATGAATGATCCCACCAAGCTGAAGTAACATTGCCTTCATGGTTCTCACAGCTAGAGGCCATCTGCTGTAAAGTCTTTTCGCAAGTCCTAATTAGGGAGTGCAGGTGCCACACATGTTTAATGG
>KZ505853.1:367434-396482 GCA_002844005.1 Limosa lapponica baueri
AGACCTAAACAAAAAAAAAAAAAAAAAAAATCAATTTCTTGACAAAAGAATCCAGAATTGACCAGGTGTGTTGAAGTGAGTACATTTTTTTTTCTTCAAAGTGCATATGGAGATTTAGCCAGTAAGGGAGTTACTATATCTTCTGTTGGACTACTAAGGCAGGCAAGTTATGAGTTCTTAGCCATCCTCAGTTAAAACATTTCAGTTGTTTTGCTAGCAGTAGTTTCTTTTTATGTTTGATGCATGGTAAGTATTATCAGGGATGTCAGACTGATCAACCACCAATATAGCAAGGCTTTAGAGTACTGGTTTTTGTCCCTAAAATCTCAGGAGGTTATTTACGTTTAAAAGAGTGAAATATAAGATTTTTTTTCTCTTACTGTTATCTCTTCTAGTATTCTAATAGAGGCTATTATGTAGATGCTGTGCTTGTATGTAGACCTCTTGATACTCTTGTCTCTCCTTTAACAGCTGAAGGAGACTGAGAGTATACAGAAGAGATTCAAGAGAATCCTGAGGGGTTAGGATGAGGAGTCCTGAGTTGTTTATTTATATATTAGAGATTCTATAAAGTGAAACTGAACCCAGATAAATATCTTGTGGAAGAGGTCAGAGAGATCAAAGCTTCTTTCTGAGTGTTAAGATGCAAAATAAGAGATCGTTCCTTCACTCATTGCTATACATGTCTTTCTTTTAGCCATACATCTTCATCCACAACATTTAGACTTTACAGCATTGATTGCGATCTGTGTCATAATGTCTCAAAATAATTCTCAAAATAATTACACAACTTAGATGATACCATAAGAAAGTATTATAGTTCCAGTATGTTTCACTTTTTTCATATAGAAAAGAAGATGGAATATAATATTTGTGTGCAGAAAATTAAACTGAAATACGATTACAGTTATGCAGATTTATGGCAATATTAATGGCATACAGCACAGTAAACTCCCACTCTGTTTAATCTACACTCTGTGAAAAGTGATACTCAAAAATATCTGGGCATATTTGAAATATCATGTGCAAGTCTTGCTTACAACATTTCCATTGACTGCTGTCCAGGCAAGATGAATATACAATTTCTTTGCTATAACATATAGAAGGCTAGATTGAGTGACAAACATGTGCTAAATAATTTGCTTATGAGTGCAAAAAAATAACATACAATTGAGGTATCTTCTTTATATTAACCTCAGTTATTGAATTCTATTTTAATGATAAAAATCTAAAATTAAATTTTTCAGGACTGATGTAGAGGAGAAGAAATTTAGTTCTGAAAATAAGGCTTTTAGAACATTCTCACATAATACTGGGATTTCTTGGTATAGCTACACAAACATATCAGTTAATAAAAAGCTAGAAAAGCCATCGAAGAGAGAGAAAAATCTGCCTCGTTCACTTGACAAAAACTCCCAATGTTCCAGAGGCTGGCACAGTTGCTCTCTGCTCACAGTAAAGATGATCTCTAGTGTTAACAAGGATTTGCTTTTCAACCAGAAAAATTATATGAAAAGAAGCAGACTACACTGAATCTTTTGGAAGCAATCAACTAAGGGTCATAAGCTGCAACTTGGTTTAACAGAAATAAAAAATCCCTGACTTCGAAATAATTGTTATGGAACAGCTTTAGAAAGTGTGCCGTTTTTGGCATGCTTTTATTCCTGTCTATTTACACAATATTTTATAGTCAAGTGACAATATCCCTATTTGTGTTACAACTGAGGCAAAATTAAATTTTTGCATTACAACTGAAGCAAAACTATCTTAAAGCTGTAAGACAGTCAGAGAAGCAGATTTCAGGGTTGCCATCTGGATTGCCCTATTGGATGATGAATCCATTCCTGAAAACACCTCATAACATATGTTGTAGATCTCTAGGGAGGCCTCAGGAGATATAATTCTTGTAGAAACAATGCTTGTTAAGAATAAAGGGCAAATATGCTAACTTAAATAAATATCAACATAGTAATTTAGTAACCAGAGCTCCATAGTAATTGAAGTAGTTCCCTCTCATTCTGCCATTAATTCCTTTTCATCAAGATAGTTTTCAAGGAGTTGTTTGAAAATCAATCAGACAAGCTCAAGGAAAGAAATCAGCTGATCAAGAAATATGAAATAAAAATGAAGACTGATGAGGTGTAAAAGGATACACATGCACTCCAGAGACAGATAATGCTCAGGCGTCTGTTCAAGTCTGATGGAGAAGACTATTCCAAAGCTACTTCACAGAGAAAAGATTAAGATGTGTGGAGACAATTTTAAAACTCTTGTCTTCTTTTATTATGTTTTATTCCAGGTGGTAAGAGAAAAATATAATTTGGTGATGAGGCAATGTTCATCGCGCTTTTATCACTGCCTACAAGGAAATGGAAAAATAGTTGATACTAAATGCTTTGACAGCTGAAACCAGCACAAAGACTCGACTTCCAAGAAGCTGGATAGCATAATTCCAGTAAAAGGAGGAAAAAGCAGGAAATCCTAACACAGAGAATACAGCACAAGTAAAGGTGAATCAAGACTTTTAAAATTATAATCCAAGATTCAATACTAGCAATCAGGGTAGTGAGCACAGTTTAATGTATATTTACGCAATATTCACTGGAAGAGCTCATTAGTGGGCCATTTTATCCAGGGTACTTTATTTGCTTCACAGCTGATCAATACAGGTGAAGCATCATGCTAAGTCTTCCACTTATGAAGATAGGTCATTTAAAAGTAAACTGCTTTGTGACAGGCAGACATGTTCACAGCAAACAGAAATCATGTTTCTTAGAAATGAAACAATCGTTTGCACTGACAGAAATGAAAAAGAAACTCCGCTAACTGAGATTTTTCATTATACATATCAGAAAATGTTGTGTACTTGACAGAACTCCAAAAAGGAGTTGGGGCACTTTAGCCCAGTTTTAGTTTTCCTTCTAATCACACGTAAACTGTGAATTTAACTGGGATTCTAAATAAAAGAAACAAGTAAAGGCAGAGGTAAAAAGAGAAGATATTGGAATTGGAATGGAACAAGACATCAGACGACACAAGATACTACTAGCAGTGACACAAAGACACTGCTAGCTAGCATCCAAAACAGACCTATTATGGTTGCCACAAGAGAAAAAAAATGGTATATGACTTTCTCAGTTCACAGAAAAGTAATAGGCTTAGTGTCAAGCAGACTAGGTTTATCTGTCAGTCATCAGCCCGTAGGACAAAGAAAGGAACTTTCACAGACTAACCACCATAACTACTTAGATTCAACAATCACAACAAACAAGCTTAAGAGGTTTTCATATATATGGAGACTTCACAGCCTACTATAATTCCCAACAAAGAATGATAATTAAACACTGTGTACAACACATATATGTTCATTCACAATGCAAAATCTGTAATGCCTACATAAATAGATAACTGATAATTTGGGGGGGGCTACAAGAGGAAAATGACATAGAAAAGCCCTCCACCTAACCAATAAATCTCTCTCCTAGCTTTTGTCTTGTTGAGTATGCAAAGATTCCAGCTCTTTACATCTAGTTCTCAAATTGAAAGGAAAATCCAATGCTCTTTCAAATAAAGGAAAAAACTAATAAAGATTTATATTACCTTTTTCCCCATTTATGCCTGGTATGTTACTCTATAAAAAGTCCTTTCAGCAATTTCCTCTCAAAGATTCTTGAACCTTTTCCTAATTCCTCATCTTTCCCTAAATAGACCATGCCACTAATTAATGGGTGAAATCCAAGTACAACAACAGAACTGTACTTTCCATTTTCAGTGTACCAAGATCTTATATTCCAACACTTGTTTGGAAGACACGGTAAAATGATAAAATCACAAAACATTTGACACAAAAATGGGAAGTTTAAATCTAAAAATAAATATTCTATACTGAATACTCTGATGAGCTGTAATTACAAAACATCATAGCGTAAAAGACATACTAAGTACTGCTCCAGACATAGATACACCTCATTATGAAACACATAGTAATTATTATGAAACACTGGTTGTTAAACATTCATTATGGAACGATTGTTATGAAATAGAAATCTTCTTAACCCTAGGTGGAACCTATTAATTTCGTGGCATACAGTCCAACAGTTTCATGACACCAGGACTGAAACACATATCATCAGCTGTGCAATACCTAACATAATCTGTACTGAAAATACATAGTCAGCACTATGCTGCAAAGTCCTCTTCACTACCACCTTCGGTTAGCAGTATGTCCCTTTACATGACAAATACATTTTTGTGAATTAGATTAGCAAAAGGCTCTTTTACTTCTGAATAGTACTTTTTTCTCTCTTTATTATTCAGCAGATTACATTTTTAACTTAGACCTATTTCCCTATATGAACTATAATGTTAGAAATGCTATCACATACTATTAAGTCATTCTGCACTATGAATAAAATCTGCAGATTTTCTTACATAATCCTAGATCTTTTATTTCTAAATGTTATCAATATTTGATTGTACATGTTAAGAGGTGTTGAAAATCTCTAGATCTCAAGGCTGACACAAACTTAGGCATAAAAAAAAGGTATTTTATACAACTCTACAAAAGACCAAACTCCTCTGCTCAGTATAAAAAGCATTCCATATTGCTTTACACTGAAGATAATAAGGAATTTATGGTGCTGGTCACAAAAACAGACAAGTGAAAAAAAGTTCATCAATACTGGTCTATTATGTGGCACCTCTGTTTAAAAACAAACATTCTTTCCAGTTCTGCTAGTGAGATGAAGTGACTGAATAGCTTACTTAAAAAAAGGCTTTGAGAAAACGTATCTTTCCTACGAAATAAGACAAGACACATTGTCAAAGCATAAGTAAGAACTCAGCCATAAAATTCCTACTAACATTACTGGGAGCTCCCTGTCAAAAGCACTGTGCATTATGACGAAAATGTACTTCAGTGATAATAATAGGGCTAAAACTTTTGGATATACACATAAATATTTTACATGAGGTGTTTCACAAGATAACATTTGTATTTATGCTCAGAAATGAGTTTACTCTCTGGTTATATAGTCCACTAAAATCTACTGTTCTTTGAAGAAACTTTCAACATAAGTCTGACTCTTTAAAGCAGACTTGTAAAGGCACACAAGTAAAGTTATTCGCTACAGAATATGTTTCAGTGTTATCTACATTACTTCAAAACCTCATGTACTTTATATACAGGTGATTTTGCTAAATTACGTTTAAACTGGTTTCTAAAAATATTACCTCTTCCCTTCATAGAGGAATGATACAACTTCTCCAAAATGAAGTGAATAGTATCAAAGAAAGATGGAGAACCCTGATATCAACTGCAGCACAACAGGAAAAGAAAAATATGAAGATTCTACTGTGTACCACAGGATGAAATCATAAAAATCTTAGGGCTGAAGTGAGATTGTATTATCAAGTCAAAAATATGCTTCTAAAAATCATTGCTATAGACAAAAAAAGTCTTATTAAAGGGAAAAATGCCAATATAGTTTACATGTATTTGACCAAAAATAATATTTAAAAGTTACTACTAGGAAGAATTTGCAAAAGAGATTACATTTACATCCCTGGAAATCACTGATTTACTGTTCTGATTGTTGTCGTTGCTGTTACAGCAAAAATCAAAGTTTCAACATGTAAGACTATATTTCTGTGAGCATCTGGAGTCAGTCCTAATTACTTAACAAAGAAAAGGTAAATATAATGGGAATTTTTGACAAAAGATGATTTCCTGCTTGTATGTATTGAAGAAAACAGATAAAAATGTGATTTTTATGTATCAAATGAATTTATAATTTAACAACTGTCTTGAGTTCCTTAACTTCAAAACTCAACTAAACATGCTTCCAAATACATTCCAACCTGGGACTTTAAATCATGTGAGGTATCTCAGGTATTTTACCCAGTACACAATTAAAAACTAAATATTGTTACCCTACTTCGAAGATACTAATCTAGTAAACTATCTTGTTTTGTAAAAGGTAGAGGCCCAATTTGGACATCTAGGATTAACATGGGCAGCTAAGTACTCAATTTGAGATTAAGCACCATAGCATCAAATGAAATCAGACTAATAAAATAAAATATGTCAGCCCCTCTCTTCCTGAACACAGCACAATTGGGAAAAGACATTTCATAAACTGTCTAGTTTAGAGAAACTTGTAAATAAAAGGAGAAATCTAGCTAGCATACTCAAGACTTAGTGACATAAACTGCAGACTTAGTATGGCAGTGGAGAAAATTAATAGTGAGAACCCTCATCATTAATTATTCTTCTGTACATCATGAAGTTATATATGAGTATGAAAGTAAGAAAATTTTTGTGACTTTTGACAATTATTAGTAAAAAAAAGATGATAACAATTGCCAAAAAAATCACAAAAGTTAACATGTTACCTGGCTATGACAAAGAGCACACAACTGACACCCAAGTAAGCCAGCAGAATATACATCCAGATATCAGGGGAGAGAGGATTCAGGAAGGAGAAGACGCCCGGGTTTGTACCATTGGGCTTGCGGTACAAAATACTTATTCCAAGAGTCATAAAGGGCTTGGAAAAGTCGATGACCTTCTCTCGAACATACGTAATTGCCAATGGCGCAACTGCAAGGTCAGCTTTCTGTTAACAGAAATACAAAAAGAGAAAAAGGCCATAAGTCAGAAGAAACAAGTTGAAGCAGACAATCAGATTACCCAGAACACAAACTTTACATGAAGGAAGTTTGCTCTTGTACTAGGTAGGCTGAAATTTAAAACAAACTCTCTTCTCACTATAAGTAAGGAAACAGATTTATTCTACTTCCTGTTTGCTAAACTGACATAGCAGCATTTAGAGAAAATTAAAAGCGCTATTACAGGGATAGAAGCAAAGAAAAATATTGCATCTTGCAGAGAACATGAACATCTATTATTGTATCTTTTAAAACTTTTTAAAATGTACATATCAATGTATGTCTTCTCTTTGTCCTTCTTATTGTCCTTGACATCCCTTGCCAGATTTAATTCCAAGTGGGCCTTAGCCTTTCTTATTGAATCCCTGTATACTCTAACAGCATTCCTATATTCCTTCCAAGTGGCCAGTCCCTTTTTCCACATTCTGTAAACTTCTTTCTTCCATTTGAGTTTTTCCAGATAGAGAAAACAGATCTTTTGGAAGGCTATTGGCAGCTGTGAATTTTGGTTTTAAAACATTAACAGAGCCTTAATGAGTAACAAGTCTTTTCTTTCAACAAATACTATAGGAAATCCAACCCTTGGTCGTTAGATGAAAACAAAACAGTATACAAGTGGGTATAGGTTGTAATGCTTTTCAGTGGAGCAAGGCTGTAGGGACTGAATGTATATATGATTCTATGTTTTAAAGAAAAAAAAAATTTATCTATCTGAAAGAATAATCCTAACAGCACTTATTCTTGACCTTAGAGTACTTGAGAGGAAGGCCTTTTTATGACACCATCTAAGGGCTGGTGAGTCTAAGTTAGTTGCTAGAGAGAAAAATTCTGCACCAACTAAAGGTTACAATAGCAATTAGTTGTCAGTAAATCTGGCAAAGGCATTCCAACACAAGGCACAGCGGAAGAGTTGTGCAGCAACACAAACAGTCGCCATACCATGTGATGAAGGAGTGCCCTGTAGGCAATAATGCCAACTGTAGATGGCAGAGACTGGAGAAAAGTACTCCTTAAAAAAAATTCTTACTTCAGTTATGTCAAGTGTGAGGAAGTCACAATCCTGCATTCGCTCCACGATTCAAAGATATGGCATGATAAACTGGGTAATAGCACTCATATTCTGCATCAATCTGGACAGTTTTTCAAACAGAGGTTCTACAGCAAGGAAGAGAATGTCCAGGACAAGAGGGAGGAAGAAACAGAATTCATCATACTCTACAGGACACTTTTTAAAGTCAGCTGAACGATTGACAGTTATTCCTGCCCTGCTTTCTCAAAGTGCATCAAGTATTTTGAACATTACTTTTAACAGTGCATTCTCATAGTACTTGATCTTCCATCTTCACCCTCCATCTTAAAGGGTAATGATATTTTCTCCTTTCACACTAGTATATGCAGTCTTAGTATGGTCTAGTTTTTACATTACTGCAGAACTCTATGAGCGGCCATCACTAGACCTTCCCTTTTTCGTGCCTTATGAGAACTGCACATCATACTCTCTTCTCAGCCTTGTCAAGTTTTCCCTATCTTGCTGCCATATGCAGTTGTAGGACGTTCACTCACCAACAAACAACGCAAGGTATTCACAATTTATTTTGGCTACATAGGCCTCTAAGGCATGCTAAAATCCTCCTCCTCTGCTTCTTCATTTACATTTTACTTCCAAGCAGCTTGTTGATTGATTATTTTACATAAAGTAATATTTAAAGAAAAAAGGGAGGACTTTTTTTTCAGTTGCATAGGGCAAAATTTGGCCCATAACCTCTAAGAAGACAAGTTTTAAAGTTATACTGAATTCAATCTATGAATGCAGCTACAAAGAAGTTCAGTAAGAAATCTGCACATAAAGGTTGAGTGGTCATGGACCGTAGCATGCAGATACTGATATTTAGTATGTGAAAATTAACTCTATAAAATATAACACATAGAAGCTGCCACATTAATTTTGGGGGAAATTGAATTTTGAAAGCATTTAATAGCTTCTACTAAAAACATTGGGGAAAGGAAAAATAAACACTGATTGAATTTTCTTTTGATGATCCTTTTCTTATACAAATTTTGTGTCACCTATCTTATTCAAAGGAATGAAAAATTTAAACACAATCTAAACATAGCAACCACAAAATGGCTAATAGTTATTTTAAATTAGATTCTGCAACTACAGAATATTCAGCTGTAATAATGGAACTATTTAGCCTGCATAAATGGAGGCTGCTCTTCGGCCCAAGACCCTAAGTCAATATGTAAACTTCTTCAGCCACCTAAAATTTTTGGGATTGTTAACCTGCAAGATGAATTTCAGCTACATTCCCTTTGGAAAAAATGCATCCCTAAGCTAAACAAAGGAAGGCTAATGCCCAGTTTCAAATCTTGAAACCCATCTAATGGGCTCTTAATGCACAGATTGCTTATGCATTATTCCTGGTCACAGAAATGCATTTCCCTGTCACTGATTTGAAAAACTAAGATCTGTAGTTTTTCTTTAAGCTTGTGATCTATCCTTACCCGGCTTGTGCATGCTGCTACATTACAGAATATTTTACACCTTGTGAAAAGCTTTTGGTCTTAACAGAAGATCTTCATTTTCTTTTAAAACCACTAGGACTTTATTAGGCTTTATTGCTATTTTTATTTTAACAAGTCACTTACATTACCTCGATATAAAGTGTTTTTCATGTTTTTCTACTACCTTTTATGGTATCATAAGACAATTCAGGTGGGAAGAGACATCAGGAGGCCTGTAGTCCAATCTCTTATTCAAAGCAGGGTCCTCTACGTAATCAGACCAGGTTGCTCTGGGATTTACCCAGTCAGTTTTGAAAACCTCAAAGGACAGAGACTACATAACCTTTCTAGATAACCTGTTCCACTGTTTGTATATCCACACAGTGAAAAAGTTTCTACGGACAAGCAGTAGAGCAGATTGCTTAAAGAGGTTATGCAATTTCTATCCTTGGAGGATTTCAATTTATGCCAATTATCTTTCATCTTCCTGCCAGGCACAACTGTGAAGAGCCCGGATGAATCTTCTTAATAACTTCCTCAAAGGCCTTGGAAAGTTGCTAGTAGAAATTATTACCTTTGCCAAATGTAAGTAACATACCATAAAGTTCAAAACAAGTCTGAGTAGATAGCTGAGTTTAGATGTCACACCTGCGTATTTGTGGGACCTTGATTTGTATAATTTAAGATTAATTGTTAACAATATGATATATACATGCAACTGTAGCAGTTACTTTATTAACATAATAAAGTAACATATGATGACAGTGACTCAAATTACACATTTGTTTCTAACTGCTGAATCACTTCTCAGTATTTACCATTCAGCAACAAAAAGTAACTGAAAGACAGGCGATTTACTCAGATTCATTTTACTGACAGTAATATTTCATAGCTGTTCTTTTTTTTTAGACATCCTTATGTCAGCATGGCTAATACTTTTCTTGGCAAAGACTTGAACAGCTGTGGTAACTAATGGTTGTGTCAAGTACAAGCTCTCAAGTCTTTAGTGGAGGGTCCTGATCTAGTAACCAACAAAATCATCTCCCTAGAGATAAAAATCAAAAAAAATTAAAAAAAAAAAAAAAAGGCAAAAGGTTAAAAGGTTCCACAGAGGAAATTTGCCTGTTGTCTACTGCTGCAGAAATAACTTGCTACATGAATTCAACTAAAAAACATTGGGAATCTGTTCTGCAATGGCTTTTAAATGGGACGGAGCATATCTTTTGATCAACGTAGTAGTGTCTAGAGCTGACTTTCCGTATTGTTTTCTGTTTGCTCTTTTATTATTCTCTTAATGTTTATTCAAGGAAAAATACTACTATCAAAACCATCAGGAACTCTGTAATTAGCTAATTTACATTATTTCCTTTTATTCAAGGTTAGTAAACCTAGGAATTTTTCTAGTCCATTCTCATTTAGCTATACCAGCATGGACTAGATTTAACAGCTGAAGAGATGTAATATGAGTACCCATTCAAAACAGTCACAAAGTTTTTATCTGTTATAGGACACACTTTCACTAAAGTATTTTGCACCAACTTTGTTTTAATCAACAGTTCCACAAATTGTATGTAAGAGGACCAGAGGCAGTGGACCACGAAACTGAACTTAGCAGGAAGACAGATGACAATAAGCTACAACTACAAGAACATTTCAGCCTTAATTCTTGTCACTTCACTCTAGCAGAGTTTTTCACAAAGGGCTCTTCAAATGGTTAGAAGACTGAGATTCACAGAAAGGGCAAACTACCAAAGACAATATTTACAAGACAGTGTAGATACTGTGGTTCAGGGTTCAGGAGAGAGAGAATCCCCCCCTTAAAATAAATAAATAAATAAATAAGCTAAGAGTACTTAAATTAATTCAAATGTTACTGTTCTTCTTTGCAGTTACTACACTATTTTTTTCCAAAAATTGTATTTTTATACCAGAGATGGTTACTAAACAGGAAAATTACTGGAAACCTCCTGTATACTCATCCCCTCCAGGTGCATTTTAATGTAGCCCTCACAAGGACTAGACTTTATTTTAAAAAGAATCCACACACTGAAATTCTCCATGAATCGTTAAAATTCCATTGTCTGGGGCTTTAATTAAATTTTTATAATTACTATAAAGAATAACAAAAAATGGTCTTTTTAGAGAATTCCATCATATATGAAATAAAACCAGAATTTTTTTTATATCGTGCATATTTCCAAAATATTATATATCATGCAATGGTTTACACGTGCCATAATTATAAAAGAATGGGTAATACAGTACATATTTTATTACCCAAAAATATTGTCAAAAATCTAAGGAAGAAAAATGTTAGCAGTCTTTTTATGCACTAGATCCTAATTTAGTTCTGTTCTGCCTAGGGTATATGTAAGCTAACTCGTTTGAAAAAACTTATTTGCAACTAGTGAAACTAGGTTTGGCATATAGTTGCCTAAAACTTTATATAGTATTGTTTGTTTCCTGTTAAGCTACAAGTTAAATAAACAGACAAAAGCATTTTTTTTAATTAAAAAGACAACCAGAAATTGCTCAAATATTACAAAAATTTAAATAATAAAATATGGCATCTATCTCATAATTTCTGGCTTAGGATTTCTTTGACATTTCAGATGACTGGCTTTTTTTTATTTCCCTGGCATTTTTTTCACGGCTTTCTGCAATAATTTCTGCTGCACTCTATCTGAAGTTTCATTTACTCTGAGTTAGGATCTGTTTGTACATTTTTTCCATGGGAATATCATATACAGCGTTTATTAGAGAGTGACTAAGTAGACGTGCAAATTAAGTGTCATCTTTAAGTGAGTTGATTTACATCATGAATTACATTGATAAATTGATAAATACATGAATTACATTGATAAATTTAGACATGCAAGACAAAAACTTGCAGAGAGGTTCTGTAACTCTACAAATACATTCAGTTTGCTTGAAGTGCAAAATAGAAGTTCAAGCAACAAGAGAGACACGGTTAGTTGCTTGTTAAGGAGACACCTGCTGCTGCTTATTCAGCTTAGGACAAATGACATTGGAAATAAAAGGTCAGAGCACTTGAAGTTGAGGATTAATGAATTAGCAATTAGAATGAAAGGCACAAAAAGTGCAAGTGATATTTTCTGGCATATTACAAATTACCATAATAAATTATCCTATAGACTCCAGGACAGATTTCACACAGAAATTAAATGCTACTTTAATGAAGAAAATATAGCATGCAAACAATAATAACTGGAAGATAATATGAATATATAAAACAGTAAACATACACATGAAAAATATGTTACAGGCACTCAACAGTTAAAGAATTATGGGTTCTTTATGGTGACACAGAATAGCTGGAAGGAGTTGGAATACTATTTTTAAATATTAAAGAATGTGAATCAGTAGCTTTGTTTAAAGAGAGGGCTGTGCTGGAAAACTGCCAACATAACTTAACAAATGTCACTAATAATGATTACTGGAAATTCAGAGAAGAATGGTTCAGCATAGAACAGTAACATTTAATCTGCAAGGTAAATAAATGTATACCAAGGAATAAAAACGGACTTAGAACAGATGGCCTTCAAATGGCTAAACAGATAAATCAGGAAAGAGAGAAATTATAAACAAAACATAAGACAGCTGAAAATACAAGCAGATAAGGATAAGAAAACTGAAATATAAACAGTAGTATTTTAAACATATACAGACAGTACAGGGAAAAAAAGGACTTTTTTTTTTTTGAAGGGGGTAGGTAAAAATAAAATAAAATGCCAAGATACTAGAAAATAACAAACTTCCGCAGAAATCACTCGGCATCAGCTTACCATCTATCTGTATTCACCAGAGTTGCTGGTTCAAGCAACTATACAGTAACTACAGACTTGCCAAACCAGTATGTGGTTATGCTACCCCTCAAAACATTATCTCCCCAAAGGATCAGAGTTCAAATTTATGTTACATATAGAAAAAGTTTAGCATTATTAAAATTTTCATCATGTGACACCTTAGATTCAGTTGCAGATGCTAGTTCAGCATCATTGAAAAAAAATGTAACCGACTCACATAGTGTAGCCAAATAGTAGTAATATAGCCTAAGTTTTGTACTTACATAGGAGCTCAGACTGGTCTGTAAGTACTATACATTATGTATTAGATGATAATCTAAGTTCCAATTTTGTAATGCAAAACTGCTCACTGTATACCATTTAAACTTCCATCCTCTTTGAGAACACCTGCAAAATTACCTTTCATCTATTACACATGAGCTGCCCTTGTTTCATAAAACTACCACATTGTTTACCCTCTCAAATTCCATGCTTTTCACAGATAAACCTCGTTTTTTTAGTGTTAATTATCTCAGCAAACAATTTGACATGCACGGAAGACAATCATCAATATTGTATCTCTTTAATATGTTAACGGACGCAAGCCAAAGAAACCACTTCTCTGAATAAAGGATTCAGGATTACCAGGACTTTAGAATAATACTACTTATAGAAAACAAAAACGCAGCTTTGTTTTAAAGGAAGATATAATAGGATTTTTTTTCTTAGTATTGATAATCAATTGCAAATTTCAATATATACAATTTATTTGGAAAAAAAAAATCTCTTTTTTAAATCTGGTTCACATATTGTATTCTACCTAGGTTTTCTATAGCTAGCATATTTAAAGAAAAGTTCTGCAAAACCAAGAAATATAAAAAAACTCAACAAATTATAATAAAGAAAGCTTTACCAACACAAGAATGCAGAAACACAGTTTTTGTAAAGCCAAGCTTTAAGAACACAACTCTAAAGTGTTTCTAAGGAATGCAAATAAGTACCTTTTTGAAAAACAGAAAATGAAGTAAATCAAGCAGTGTTTTGAGTTTCTGTGGGTTTAGCTGGGGGGGGGGGGGGGGGTGTTGCACCAGTAAATATATGTTGTGCCTTCACAAAAGATGCACACTCATTTTGCAAATGCTGGTGGAAAGATATCTTACTCTGATGTATATTGTTTTTTAGACAAGAAAAGCATTAACAATAAATTCAACAATTGTTTTGTAGTGCTTGATGTTATAATGTATTTTAATATACTGTGAGTAGTATCAGTTCTAAGAAGCTTAAAAATAATACCCAGGTATGGAGAACCAAGAGAGAATAGCATTTAATCAAATTAATATTTTCGTCCTCTAACAAAAATCTTTTGCTTGTTGACTCAAGTAGAGAAAAATGTAAAATATGCATATCATTGACTGATATCTCACTGTTGACATGATATAGTAGCAGGGGCAGAATTATACCTAAGACAGCTGATAAAGACCTTGTATCCTAGAATTCTTTTGTTTTACTGAAGTCAAAAAGTTTCATGACAACAACAAGTATTCAACAGGAAAATCACTAACACTCCAAGTTGACTGGGAGTCAACAAATGATCCTAAACTCAACATCCTAAACAATCCTAAAGTTCTAATTTTATCATCGCTCTATAGAGGACAAAAAAAACAAAACAAGAACTTTCAAAGAGAAACTCACTTATCATTAATTGATTGAAAAATACCTGCCAAAACAATCTCTAATGAAAAAATGGTTTTGCAACAGTTAGAGTCAGTAAATTCTTCTAACTGGGAAACAAAAAAAATCTATTTAGGATTCATTTCAGAGTGAAAGTCTCCATTGAAATGTGAACAATTGTTACTAACACCTTCCATAGGACACAAAAATAAAATATCAAGGAATTTTAATGATACTCTCATAATGCAAACAGGAATAGTGATACGGAAATAAAGCACTTGGAACAGCACCAATGCAGCACATTAAGTGAAAAGCATGCACATAAAATGTTAGGTCAAACCAGAGAGGAACATGTTGCTCAAGAAGTGGATTCATGAACTTCTTAGAAGACAGAAACAGGGTTGCTGCTACAGTCAAATGTACAAAATAAAGGTCTGGCCTGACAGCTATTTTACTGCATGGGCAAGAAAAGAAAAAAAAAAGTTTATGTTTCAAGATTTATAGAAGATATGGCAAGATGTGAACACAGGCTCTATAAAAAGAGAAATAAAGAGGAAGACATCTAAAATGACTCCCTTATGGTCTTGAACTTTTATGAGAATGTTGGTGTTAGGAGCAGTGACAAAAACGAAGGAATAAAAAAGACAGGCAAAAAATAATGAGAAAAGTTTTTGGTGATGTTCAACTGAATTTGACAGTAAGATAGCCAAGATGAATATTAAGATAAGGCTGAGATGCAGGTTTAGATAGAGAAAGATAGGTCAGGGAAAATAAGTAGAATTTTTCAGAAATACGAGTTAGAATCTGCATTATTTCTGCATTATGATATGTTCCTGTCTATTTTTATTCCCTGATATATCATTATGTGATCATGTGGCTAGTCTATACTATGAATAAATGGAAAAAGTGTTAAAGAAGGAGAAATAACCATTTCTGATTTAAATTGACAATTTTATAACTGTTATTGTGATTGGAAAAAATATTTCAAAGGATCGATATAGAAGAATGTTCTAAATTTAAGGCCTGAATAGTTTGAAACCTTTCTTGCATATCCTAAGTAAGACCTTGCAATACTAATTCATTATTTTTCAGTCAGCACCACTTTAAATTCTCATCATCAGTGCACTCAAATGTGACATATGAAGACATTCTCTGGAAAATCTTCTCTTTTTGAATCTCCACTTGTCTCATATTTCAGGCCTTTTTTTTTTTTTTCCTAACGCTTACTCAGTTGATATAGCTGTTTAAACTATGAAATCTACAATATTTTTAAAGAAATATGAAATGAATGACAGTTCACAGTCACAAATATTGGCCACAAAGGAAGAGAGGTAAACCACTGTGCCAAAATCCTGAATTTTCTGAATTCAGATAAGTGAGGCAAAACATGTTTCTAAAGTCACTACTTGTAATTCTGCCTCTGGTTTGCTAATTAAGCCATCCTATGAAACATTCTTATTATTTGAACCTGATGATGAGGACTAGCACAGCAGACCTTAGCAAAAATCCAGGGAGTCTTGCAAAAAACAACTAAGTCACTCCAAGAAATACAGAAAGGAGGAGGTGACATAGCTTCCTATTTCATAAAAGAAAATATTGTTAAATTAAGATGTTACAATCCAGTGATCCCCTGTGGAGAAATATTTTGAAAATTGACTAATAATAATGTTCAATAGGTATTAGCATATGAGTAAGTATGAGTACATTAATTTAGGAGAATCATTTGGAAAAAAAAGATCAGTTAAATGTTATAAATAGCTTTGAAAATGTCAACATCAGATCAGTGTTTTCACTAATGCAATGAGGCAGCCATAAAGCAGATATGGTGCTATAAGGAGCACTGACAGATCCAGGTTTTATTATCCAGTACTTATAATGTTGGTGAAAAAGACAAAATGTTCTATCTTTCTTTCTCTTAAAGAGTCTCTAACTCCCTGCTACTGACAAATTTTCTGAGATTTTGATTAATGAAAGAGGCATGGCTAAACTGTCTAGCATTTTATTGAAAATGAAAGTTAGGAGGAAGGCTCTATATATCCTTGAAGAGAAGAAGCAAGAGAAGTTCCTTAGCCTTTCCTAGGGAGGCTATATACAGCATGACTTGCTGTAAGTATGAAGAGAAGAGATAGAGTCCAAATGTGACGAAACTGCATTTGAAAAGGGAGGAAGAGAAAAGAAAAAGATGGAAGAAACTTAAATTCCTTGACTCTTACAGATTTTTCTTTGTCTTCAAAAAGGAAGGAACCAAAAAATCTATATAGTTGTTTACTGGAAGCTTTTTTTCTCTTCTACACAGTAATACAAAGAGCTCTAGTCCTTCAACAATGTAAGGACCTTAAATTAGGAAAAAGAAAAAAAAAAAAAAGAAAAATAACAGGTTGTTGGAGCAAGATGCCTCCAAAAAATTTTAAACTGATTATATAAACATCTGAAACTATTCTGTTATTGAGAGAATAAAAGGTCACCACTATTTTTATAAATGTAAGCATTTTGTATGTAAACATTTATTAGTAAGATATATTTTAAAAGATTCAAAAGGTACTAAAGTAAAACACAAAGCTATGTCTAAAGATAATTCAAATTAAGCCATGCTTTCCAATTGCCCAACAGCATAAGTTTTAGCTTTGTCCAAGCTGAAAATCCCACTCTTCTGAGACATGAAGAAAAGTTCCCATTTAATCCTCACATATAATAAAAGAACAGTCATGATCTAAAAATTGGACCTTTTCTATAATTATTTATGAATCATAAAAGATCTGTAAGCTTTAAAGTCTATTTGTAATGCATGAGCTTTGTGCTGTAGAAGAATCATTCTAATAAAGAGAAAAAAAAAAAAAGGTTATTTTTAATGGTATATAATAATAACAAATCTCTTCCCAGTGGATTTTGCACTTTCATTTATATCTCTGGGAAATTATAAAATAGTAATTTTTGCCTGTTTTAGAACCCAACAGTAAGAATGTTTTGAAGTCATTTTGGAGCTGTAAAGTAGAATGTCTAACAGAAAAAAAAAGCAAAATTACATATTTTTATTCTATCAGTATCTGCTAGCTATAGGGGAACATAATTTACACGATCACACTATATATCTCATAAAATGTAATACAGTGCCATAACAACTTTTCACACCACAGAGTAACCTGAAATCTCCAGAATTTATAATTCAGTTCAAGATCAATTCAGTAAATCAATCCTTGAATAAAGTTCTTCAACAAAAGGCAGCAAGTCAGTATAAAGAATACTTCTTTACGAAGAATGCACCTGTAAAGGATGGAGACACCCAGATTTTAGCTCCCCCTCCCTCAAATATCTAACACCCTTATCTTGAATTAACCAGAGAGGAAGGTAAAATATTGAATGAAAAATTATGGCAAAGAAATCAGACTACTTAACTGGAGAAATTCAATTTCAAATGGTTTCATAGGGAAATCTCATCTATACTTGCTGTCCTAGTGAATATTTCTTTTCCATTTGCAACTATGGAGACCACTGTCTTTTCCAACAAGAATTCATTATCATTCAGTTGTCAAAGAGAAGGAATCACTGTGGTGGTGTGCTCTCCCTGTTTTGCTCCCCCCTCTCCGCCCCCAGCTCCTGCTCGGGCCTTGGACACCATGGAACTGATTTTTCACTTTCAGCATTTATCATTTATTCAAAAGTCATTGTTTGGAGACCAATAATAGAATCAGGGCAAATGTGAACACTGAGTAAAATGGTTAAAGTAAGAAGAAATGTGAGTAAACTATGGGAAAGGAGTTTGAAAACATACAAAGCCTGATGTAAAGTCTTCGGTCTCTGTTCACAGTGTGGAATTTCAAGCCTGAGACAGACATGATATGCTGAGCTCACTGCAGATAGCAATGTTTTCATTTCACATACATTTTTGAGTCCAAGCAATTACATAAAGAGATTGAGCACAGATATAAACAGTTTATTTAAAAATTTAGACTCTATTTGGTACTTCTTATATTTATATGAATTGCGTGCCCGCCTTTCTACATACATAATATACAGAAATTATCCATTTTTTTTTATTCTTGAATTACAAATGCTACAAGCTACCCTTGTAAATATATATATATACACTATAGTATTATTTCTTTCTGAAATTAAGTGACAGACAATTAAAATATAACAAGCAGATAAAAATAAAATAAATGTTAAAATACTGATGAAAGTACTATGACAACTTTCAGAATCATAGAATTGTCTAGGCTGGAAGGGACCGTTAAGATCACCAAGTCCAACCATCAACCTAACACTGACAAAAACCATAACTAAACCATATCTCGAAGGACCATGTCTACCCATCTTTTAAATACCTCCAGGGATGGTGCTCAACCGCTTCCCTGGGCAGCATGTTCCAATGCTTGACAACCATTTCAGTGTAAAATTTTTTCCTAATATCCAATCTAAACCTTCTCTGGAGCAACTTAAGCCCATTTTCTCTTGTCCAATCACTTGTTACTTTGGAGAAGAGTTTCAGGTAGTTGTAGAGCGTGATAAGGTCTCCCTTCGGCCTCCTTTTCTCCAGGCTAAACAACCCCAGCTCCTTCAGCTGCTCCTCATAAGATCCCTCACCAGCTTTGTTGCCCTTCTCTGGGCACATGCCAGCACCTCAATATCTTTCTTGTAGTGAGGGGCCGAAAACTGGAGAAAAAAGAACTCTGTCTTTATTCTGTAGTCTATTTTAACTAGAAACTCAGGTTGAAAATGTAGAGAAAATCAGTTCACCATTTAAAAAAAAATAGTAATCGAGTTTATTACATTACTTTGTACAAAACAAAACCTTGTTGACACTTTAAAAAATATTCTACAAGGGAAATGAAAGGCCAAAAAGCTAAGCTAATGGCCCAAGTGAAGTGCTAACTATATGGAAACGTCAGAAGTGGTAACTATCTGGAATTCTTCTCTAAATTCTTGTGCATCATTTCCAAGGTCTGAAGTGCTGCTTGCTAATAAAATGTACCAATAACATGCATGTAAATAAAGGGCACAGATGCATAAATAAATTGCATGTATTCAAATAGATTGAAAAATAAAAATAGAAAAATCAGAAAAAATTTTAAAGGAAAATTTTAACAATTGGGAGAGACTAGTAAATGTTATGATCCAGGTTAAAAAGTTAGATTACATCTTCCATGATGCACTAAGGATAGTATCTAAACATTTTTGCCTCCTAAGCAGACATCATTTGAAAAGCCACAATAAATTTTAATCTGAGTTTAGTTATATGTTATCTATGGGAAAAAGGAAAACATGTTCTATTCTGTGTTATCAAGAGGAAATGATTAGAAAAGCTTCTGTTCCACATACTTTACTGCTGCAGCTTCTTCAAATGCATTTTATTTCAAGATTATATTAGTGAAAAGCTTAGGAGGCCGCACTAGTGCTTGTCCAAGAAAGCTTTAGGGCTGAATACTAAAATCATACCAAAATGTGATTTTTCTTTGCTTCTGAAGAATTATATAAGAAATAATTCCACAATATCTACCCCAATCATGGAAAATTAGTTCCAGGTGATGACACTACCTAACAACCATCAAATCTAATAACTATGCATGCTTATACACTTATACAGATGTGAAAATATGCATGTATAGAGATGGACAGAGAGTCTAGCTAAATATCTGCTTGCTTTCCATGCATCTGTACTAGGTGTAATGCATACACACATTTGAAGGTAATATAAATATAATACTCCCACGCATTCTTCTTAGAAGTGTGAAGATACACATAATCAACATCTGTTACAACAGCAATACCAGATTATTATTTACTAGAAAATCACAAAGATAACAACCCTTCTAGTAAATATGAATATTTTGATTAGCACATGTTCTGCCCATCTGCTGAAATCTTAAAGCAAATTGAAACAAGATTTATAAATATTTTTCTTCAAGTTATTCATGCGGTTCCTGCCACCATTAGGAGGTTTCACTTTAGCTACAAAATAGTCTCCTCTTTTTCCTTTTTTAAATGACAGTGATGTGCAGGATATGTTTTATCTCGTTCTTTGATCAAATGTCTCTATATCAAGCAATTCACCCAAACAAATGCAAAAAGGAACAATGACATAATTTTCAAATTGACTAAAATGTTTTAAAGAGACTGAATTCAACTAGCATGACAAACTGGGAAAGCATGCTTTGAAGGACACAAAGTAATGCCTGCCTTATTTACAAGTAATTGTAATGGTATCTGTTTTGACACACATTGCCTTACTTTGTTGCTTCAGTATATGTTGACATTTTTGTCTTACTGCATGCACTTTATTGTGAATGTTTCAAGAAAGATGTTGTTCTTCTTCGTATATATAAAATAATTTATACGCTTACCCTACATACCCAGAAATTTCTTTAAGACAAACTCTAAGATCCGTTATCAGAAGAGGAGGCCTGACTTCTATTGATTAATGAAGACATGTTTTGTCACAAAAAACCATGTATCTGTTCTCAGAAATAAATTCTGAATGCTATGTATTCCATATTTTGACTTAGGCATATGCCACGGAAGAGTTAAACCAGTTTGGCAGAAACACTGCCTATAGGCAAAACAGAGATGCAGAACAGTCTTCATTTAACAAACACTACATTATAGAAACCACTGATGTGAACCTACTTGCATTACTTCTTTAAACATCTGCATTTTCCAAAACAGTAGTATTCAAATGGCGTTATCATAAAAGTTTTACAATTTGTATAGAGATAATTGAAGTCTAAATGAATAGTAGAAAGCTTCCAGAAGTTAACTTACATGATCAATTAGCTCACGAACCATTCCATTCCACTGTCCATTGGCATCTTCCTGGGCTCCATATTTTCCATCCTCCACCAGTCTAATCTCATAGGAAAATCCAAGGATAGTAGACAGCTCCCTGAGGAGGTCAATGCAATAACCTTCAAATCGATCATTCCCGTACAAAGGTTTGTCAGATTTCTTGAACATAACATATGGCTCTTCCTGTAAAAATTAAAAAGACAGAATGGATAATGAGTGAGCCCACACCTTTCTTTTCTTTTTAACCTAAAGTAGCACACTGTCGTGACACCACTGTCTGTACAAAGAAAAAAAAGGAAAAGAAGAATCCTTTTAGCTTTTGGTTATGTCTGTCTAAAGTTTTTATTTATCTTCAAACTGAAGTTAGTCAGAAAACCTCTTTACTCATTTTTATTTGAAAAAATGACCCTGTAAGGACCGTAGACTTATCTTTAAGGAATTCATGTAAACACTAAACTTAAATGTGCTCCTTAACAAATTACATTATACATTAACTTCAAATGCATTGTTTGGATGGACATTGTAAGCAGAAACAATGTGCTTTGGCAACTGAAAAAAAAATTTCATTCTAACCCCAAACATCAATCAAATGCTTCAAGTATTAGGTTTTACACTTTTCCTTACACAAGTATTTTAACTGTTTTCTCAATGCTCTGTTAAATAAAGTACAGAAAACCCACAGTGGGAAGAAAAAGTCACTGAAATCACTTACTGTACTGGTGCCTCAAGTTATAGGCTGCCATTTACAAGACTGCAGCAAAACCAGAAAAAAGTTAACTCAAAAAGCAAATTCTATGATATACATGCTGCGAAAATGGAATTTATTTTCTTTAAACATTTATCTTCTTGGATTTAAACAACAATGAAACCTTTTTGCATAAAACTCATGTGCAAACAGAACACCAAACAAATTAAAATTATTGGCAGAATATTCATAACCATGGGAAGAAACAACATTTAGAAAAATACAGGATTTTTACATCTGTTTCTCAATATAGGATAAACCTCCTCAAATACAAAGCTGAAAGGAAGAAGACAAAAAACAAATGGTAGAGCTTTCCATTACAATATGCTGCCAATATTCAAGTTTTATTTGGTAGGTTAAATACACAACTCAGTCTTTGCTCATGTTTTAGACAAGCTTTTTTCATTTTTTACAATAATAAAAAAATAAGCAACAAGTAAGGTAAGAAAAATGGTACTAGATGCAATTACTGCACCAAATACAAGTCTCAAAGAATAATCACATAAACTGTCCAGGGTATCTTAACAAAATTCATACAGCCCTAAATCTCCACATCAGCACTCAGCGGGGTTAAAGGCATTTCATTCTACAGGCATCTGACAGCTTTAATAAGGATTTGTCAGCATTCCTGATGTAAACATCTATCTTGAGATGTCCCATGATTTAAGCATTAGAATTGCATAAAACTAGAACTTTAGCATATACGAATTTTACCCAAAATGCAAAGGAGAAAGCAAGGAGATCTCTTGCTCTTAAAAGAAGTGTGTTCAGAATGTATCTGTTCCCCTGTTGCCTCTTACATTTTTTTTCTAAATACAACAAACTACTGAATCAAGACTCTTCTGAGATTCTACTTTTATATACTTCTATTGAAATTAATAAAGTTATGGCTATATTTTTTAAAAGTACACCACTGATCTTCATACAATTAACAAGGAATGTAACATGAAATAAAATGTCCAGAGAAACTACTAGGATTTTTTGACAGAAACTTTTCAAATAGATAGACAAATGACTCCAGGAGAGCTCTTCTGGATGTAGTACTGACAAGAACAAAGACCTGACTGAAAATATGGAAGTTGGAAGCAATTTAAATGACAAGGATTACTGAGTAATTCTTGAGAAGCAGAAATAGTGACAGAACAAAAACCATGTATGAAAACAGTTGTTAATAAACTCAGACAACTGTAAGGAAAACAGTTTTCAGGCGAAATGAGAATTCCTTAAAGAAAGCACAGTACTGGCCAAGCAGAAGCTATGCTAAGACAAAACACATAAGTTGTGGAAAAAGACTCAAACATGAATTCTTCAGTGAGCTGAAACTCAGAAAAGGAAGCATGGAAGAAGTGAAATGTAACTCAGAATGTGAAGGACAAACAGAAAAGCAAACAACATAATATTTATGCAGGGACAAATGCATAAATGCCAAAGCAAAATAATACAGAACAATTAGCAATCAATATTAAGCATAAAAAAATATCGTTCTAGAAGCAAGGATAAAAGGAAATCTAGGAAATTCTAGGAACTAGTTCATCTGTTGCCCAGCAGAAAGAGAAAGCCATGAAATCACATTAGAAAGGCAATCAAACAGTTCCGGAAAAGTTAATGCTGATCAGATAACATAAAATTAACACAAGAAACATATGTAAAACTGTTTAGACTAAAGTAGGAAAAGATAACCTCCATGAGTCCTTGAACTTTAATTATTTTCAGAAGTTTGGACCTGATGAACTCACAGAACTGGTTTTAGAAATTTCAGATCCATTAGGAATTACCTCTAAGAATTCATGGAGGCTTCAAGGAGACTGTAAAAAGCTTATCTTTAAATTCTTCCCAATCCAAAAAACTTCATAAACTGGAGAAAGGAGGGCTACGAAATTGTAGACTGATTAATGTAATTTTAGAAAAAACAGGGGGTTTTATCCTAACCAAATTATAAAACTATTTCATTTGTGGGAGCCTAAATCTAAGAGAATAAGGAACCTAAATCTAGGAGAACATGGAGGAAATTAATCACGTCATGTTATGCACAAAGTCATCTTGTTCTTCCTAAAAATATGAAGAAAATTCAACTGTTCAGAAATGTGCACCTCATTGAAAGAGATTTATTATCAATTTGGAAAATTTTAGTAAGTTATATTCTTTTAGAGAGTATAGTTAAGTATTTCCTCTTTTTCTTGAACAGAAAATATGCTAACTGGATGTGTATTCACTCTACAATGGGGCAGGATCAGAATTCAAAATGGTAAGTTTCAGAAAATAGCAGACTAATTTTTAAAAAATGGCATTCAAAAGGAATTAATTAATATTTCCACAGATTCATTATTCATTCAGATGAATAATAAATTGCAGAAATTCAGGAGGAAAAGATCTGATTAGGCAGCAACTCTATAAAATTCAGTTATAGATATTATAGGAAATCACGTTCTAGACTCAACGATATCACATCATTAACTGAGAAAAAAAACACCTTGACCTACTGACCTACATGGATTTGCTTTGAGCAGGAGTTGGTACTAGAGGACCTACAGTGGTCCCTTCCCATTAACATTACTCTATCATTTTATACTTTTGACACTATTAATGCTTCAGTTGCTTATTCCATTCAGTTTTGAATACTGCAGTTCAGGAAAAACATGAACCAAGGTCTACATAATTGGATGAGAAAAGTCTGAAAGAATATGGGGCAAGACACAACGAACTTGTGAAAGACTGAAGTAACCACTGGGCTACAGCTGGCCCACTCATCTGCCATTCTGATTGGTCAATCCGGCCAAAACCATGACAATAGGTTGTTTCACTTAAGTAAGAAAAGGCTGAGAGGGAAGCGATAAAAGTCTTCAACATGCACAAAGTTGTTGCAAAAAGAACCAGAAAAGTTCTTTTCTGTAGAGGGAACAGGAATTAATGACCTTAAACTTTGGCCAAAAGAAATAAAGGTTAGAAATTAGGAGACAGTTTATAATGGTAACTATACTTGCGTGCCAAAGTAGGTTATCTAAGGATTTGGACTGTTTCGCTAGAAGAAAAAGCGAAGCTAAATCACCTCGTTTAAACATAAAAAAAAAAAAAAAAAAAAAAAAAGCAGGCCAAGAAAACAGCAAAACAGCTGCCTGTGGCAACTGATTCTGATGAGAAAAGAACATTCACCACCGAGGAAGTGGAAAATTGTGAATTTCAGCTGTGAGATTCTGTGTTTTTGGAATTTTCCAAAATGCCTGGAACTTCTTTATCAACAGTAGTTAATTCAAATATATTTCCCCACATTAAATTAGGATTAAATACTCAATAGCATTGTTTAGCTACACTTTAAATCCTAAAATTTATTTCTGAAGGTGTAAAAAACCCTGTTTCAGATGTAAAAAAAAAATCAGACTTGTGCTTCCCAAATATAACATTCTATATATGCCTCTGTAGGCATTATGAAATTGCTATGTAGCTTGAAATTCTCATGCACACAGATCCTAGATATTTGCTGAGTTGTTCAGATTCAGATTCAGACAACCTCCAACCTTTCTGGAATCTTGTCAAGATTCTTGACAACAGTTTTGTGTCTATCTTTTGTCTGTTGCATGCAATCCTGAATTATGTGGGGCAGAATTTAAATATGTGTGATGTCAGGGAGGCAGTATAATTGCCAATTCATGCTTTTATGTCTCCTCTACTTGGTAAGGACAGCAGGATTCACTGAGCCATCCAGCTCATCCATACATTCTTGTATATTTTCCTGTAAAATCATTACAGTAATCCTCAATCACTTTATCTGTTCTGCTAATGCTTTTTGACACTGTGTTAAAAAAGAAATAATAATGTAATAATAACCTTGCAACACTTTCTGGAATTCTTAGCTCCAACTCCATACGCTTATTATTATTTATTTGCTGGCTTCTTCAAGTTCATCACATTCATATGTGAGTTATTCAATGACCACAAAACAAGAATGTATACTCTTGTGTGACACGAATACTTTGAGATTTTTTTGAAAACATCAGTGTATGTTAGCATAACTATATTTTTAAATGCTGTTGAAGAAAAAACACAAAACTGTACATGGGGATCACTCAACTTGACCATATATACCATCCTACTGAAGCTGCTCATGGCTGCTAACACGAGAGGAGCCATCTATAATCTGTGTATTAGACTGCCACAAAAAAGACTGTTTGAGTGCAGGAGTAGAAATAACAGGGTATGCAGAATTCATATTCTGTAGTTCTGATATAAGTGCCATCTAAATAACATTAAAGAGAAATATATCTTTAAAGCTGTGTATGTTCTTGTATCCTATTCTTGAAGCTTGACTGTAGTTTGAATGCAATAAGTTGCAATAAGATGTTTGCTTTTCAAGTACAAAAGAAACGGTAGCCCTGATTGTCAATGATTGTGGGACTTCACTTTTTTTCCTGCCCATAGGGACCTTATTAGAGTGCAAGTTGGATCTTGCAGAGAAAAGCTGCCTTTTAAAAACCACCGTGACAAAGGAAGTAAAAAATGGTATTAACACATTTGTCAACAACTGTTCAGCCTAAAACATAAGAAAATCCAACACACATGCAAAGAGATTTCTGAAGAGGAAAGAAAATTTTTTAAAAATTTTGGAGCAATTTTTGTCTAAAAAATTCTATATGAAGCAAGCATATAGCAGGATGGAATCTTTCATTTTCAGAAATTTTATTCTGTATCTTAGTAGTCTTTAAATTCAGATGAAGGTAACTCTGTGACACGCTGCAGAACTCTCAAAGATTTAAGAAGATCACAAGGGGACAGGGTTTTAATCTCAGAGATCATTCTAGTCTAGTGAAAGAAGGTAAAGGCAAGACAGTCAATTCAAGTCTTATAATACAAAGGGTTCTTGTTTCATGAAATGCAGGTTTATGTCTAGTTAAACAGACATCTCATTTACGTGGCCTTTATCTCAGCACAAGGAAAATCAATTATCTGCAAAAGCTGCTAACTAGTACCTAGAAGGACATAAGTACTTCAGTTTAGTACTGTACAAAACATTATGATAAGAAAATTAATCAGATCTAGAAAGTATGCAAGATAGAAAATTTTTTTATTTAAAACTTACTAATGATGATTGCCAGGATGAAAAATATTGAGAAGAATTAGTACCATGATGATAAGCCTAGCAGGAAAATTTGTATTCTCAGAAGAGTTAAATTTCTTGTTTCAACCATTAAGAAAAGACCAAGTTAGCTAAAGAACTTGTATTTCTTGTTCATATGTAATATATTAATTGACTAACTCTTGGTCAACATTGTAAAGGACAAATGAGAGAATGAGACACCACTTATACACGTTACTAAATGGTACTACACATGTCTATGTAACAAAAAGCTAAATCAGACTTTTATAATCATAACAGACACCAATCGGATTGAAATATATAGCAGAATGACACAGTCAGCACTAAAATTACCTAAAATAATTAATTAATTAACTATTAAAATATAAATACAACTCTTATTTCACATATAAACTGACAGAAGGCCAAACCTGCTTGAAGGGAACATTTGCAAAATAATGCAGCATTTGATAATAAACATAGAAAGGGATCAAAGAAAGTTCTCACAATACATAGAAATTAATCCTAATCTTTCTTATCTATTTAAGCAATGTTTGACTGCAAAACCCAAGCTTTTTGAATTAGTGACAAACAAAATTTTGCAGTGAAAATTACACACATTTAAATTCATTAAAACTGGGCTGGCCAAAGTTTAGTCCTCATAAAGTATTCCCTTCCAAAGAGCAAAGTGTTAAAACCTTTCTAGATATCCACTCAGTATGGATTTGTGATTATTTTCAGCATAATTTTTTATTTTTAAAACACTGACCCATTTTCTTACATTGAACTGCAAGAAAAAAAAAATTTTTTTTTCCTAATAACACAAATATTAGGTGAACAATAAGTAACCAGGAGGAGATATCATACAGCTAAATATTTTGGTAAGATGGACTCAAGAAAATAGTGTATATTTTAACATTTTAAAGGAAAGCTTTGAGAAATATTAATGAAAATCATAGCAAGAAATTTACCCTGTGAACCCCTGTTAGGGAGTTAGGTTGGCTTGCTACAAAACTGTAAGATCCAGGTAGTTTTTTAAAGTCTCATAAGACTAAAATATCATCAATGAATGCAGATAAACTAGTAATTGCAAGTAAACATTTTTCTGAGAAAATTTACTGCAAAGTACACTAACTAAAGCTACTGCAAGTTACTACAGGGTCACAAGAAAAAGTAAAGTAACAGGTAGATTAAAAATTATATCTGTAAATAGAAGATACATCCTTGAAAAATATTTACTGAGTAGTATAAAAAGAATTTTAAAAGTTCATTCAAGAATGATATGACCCTGAAGTGACAGATGATGGCTGTTTTCATACAAACTTTCTGTTTACATGTACTGTTGATGAATAAAGACGTTTTGCCTTATTGATAAGGTGATGTCCTCCTGTCTGCGTGGTGAACTTTAATCACAATGATTCTTTTCAGTGACACTGAAGTTAAAATAATCCAAAGACAATGGTCATTTGTCATATACTGTCATCAGAGGGGGTAGCACCCTTCTGGATGCAAAAAAGAGGATCACATCAAGAAGCAGAGAGATAAATAAATCCTTTATTTGATATAAATAGTTTTCTGAAGTCCAAAAATCAAATAAGATAAAAATTGGACAGATATCAAAAAGAAGCGAGAAGGAATCAAGTTTCAATAGTATTGTATTAAAGGCCAGATTAAGTGATCAAAATGTTTTCTTCTGACTTTCTGTGCTAAGCCTCCATGAATGTAAACAACTGGATTTCTCATAATAACTCTCTATGTTGCATCATTTCATTTTGCACCAGGGGAGGTTTAGATTGGTTATTAG
>KZ505853.1:397217-413555 GCA_002844005.1 Limosa lapponica baueri
AAGCCCTGATGATGAAAAGAGGAAAACTACCTTCAAAATCTGCCACTGTTAGAACAGACAATTTTAATCATTAGCTTCTGTTCACCAGGGATACTGGAGTTAAAAGGCTGCCAGGTCTAATTAACATTTATGTCAGATTTAACAAATACACAATAGGGTTTCACAGTTGGCAGTCAAAATTCAAGTGGGAGAGGTGAAGCAATCCACTAGTTACAATCAATCAAAAAAATGTAATATATTAGACATCTCACTCGTCATTTGAGCCAGGATATTCTAATAGAAGAAACTAAGGCTAGATACAAGAAAGCACCAAAGTTCTTCCTTCACTGCACTACCTGTAATATAAATTAATTATGAATAACCTTAAGATATTTCCTGAAAGATTCTCTAGTATGACCTTTTGGGTCATGAAACATATAGTCATCACTATAGTTTGATAAATCACAGCCTAAAGAACACAAGCCACAGTTGTTCTTTTCTGCAGTTTCACTCGTCATTTCATCAGGCTCCTAGAAAAAAAGAGTTTTATTTATTCCCCCCCAGTTTACTCTTAACTTTGGCCAAACTTTAAATTAATTCACCTACATCCCAAGAATGTGAACTAGATTTCCATTCCAGTAAAGCAAAATGGATATGAGTGGATGCCTATTTCAAGCAAAATCCCTTGACTCAATAAACCACAAAATGTGAAATCGTTAAACTGTTGCAACACTGCAGACTGTGCTAACCTATTTTTCAACTGAACTGAATCATACTGTCTTCATGATACGTGAATAATATCAAAGACTTTATTATGTCTTACTATAATGGAAAGCAAAACATTATTTTCTTCTGATGTATCTTAAATTTTCAAAAGACAAACAAAAAAAATGCAAACCCAAGACATTCAACAAATCCAGCAAGCATTATCCTAGACTGATGGCCCTTGGTGTTCATAAGTGCAAATCCTGAAGCGGACTTATAAACTGTTCCTTGACACTATGTAAAAGTATATTTTTATGACTAACATTTTAGTAGAAGAGAATTGAAGCACCGGAGAATTACTCGAGAGAAGTTGTTTGGGATGATGCTGTAAACTTGGAACCCAAATAGAGTACTTCTCAGTCATTATCCAGAGATATAAATACATGGACACCCTACCTTCTGCTTGCACCCAGCCAGGAGAAAAATAGCTTTTTTGACCTTTTTCTACTAAGTCAAACTTTACCTTGTGCTATCCCACTGTACTCACTCAAATACTATGACTCCTTTCAAATGTCATCATTTTATTCTGATAAACATCACTTCCTTTTATGTTTGAAATACAAACAAGCCCTGTAGCCAAGCATATCTCTGGATACCTTGCAAGTCCGAAGGCCCCAAAAGTTACCCAGGTTGTTCTGGATCTCAGGACAAGGGTGATTTTCAACATAAACTCTTTTGCATTTTGAGCACCATAAAGCAAGCTAATTTACCTTTCTCAGTGGAAAACTTCCTGAAACACAGTTTGTTTTACATTTCTGCTACATCTTCAAGAAATCAGTGAGTTTACAGGCTTTGCTGGTGGCTGAAGGCAGATGAGTGGAATTGAGACAGAAGTGGGATAAAATTCAGGAAGGAGAGGGTGCAGTCTCTGGATGTTTAAGTGGGTATAAGAAGTCTGGGAGAGGCATTTAGGCACACACTGATCATGACAGGAAAGTATTTTAAAAGGGGATAAGAAAATTACTAAAATAGGAAAGTAAGGAACTGTATATCCCTTTGCCTTCCAAAGAAAAAAATTAACAGATCTGAGTAAACTAAAAATAGAAAAACATCAAGTTTACAGTTTTTCTGCTAGACAAAAACAGATTCAACTATTTCATGGGAGTACACAAAACTCAAATAGAAATAATTATTTAGGGCTATAACATCAGCAGGAACCAAATACTATTGAATTATTAATGTATCAAAATTTAGGTATTACTTGAATCATTCTAGAATGATACAACCATAAATGTGAGAAAGTGCCTGCATCAGGTATGTTTCCTCAAAATATGCCATAAAAATGAAAATTAAAAAGATAACAAATCTGCAATTCTGTGTACAAGAGATGACTGACCCATATTTATAAAGAGAAAAAGTTAAGTTATTCTTGTTTACTATATTAATTTAAAATTTGGCCAATTTGGCCATTAAAAACTCATGTTTTAAATATCCTTTGGGTCCAAAAGACAGGGAGAGAAAGAATGCAAAATGGGAAAAAAAAAAAAAAAAGATTATAATGTGGAAAGCAGTAACTCTAGAAAGCAATTAGGAAAAATGTGAAATATCGTTATGTATCAGTGGAATGCTAAAAGATATCTGGGATATCTGGATACAAAATAACAGGAGTATAGGCGGGGTCAACTGGAATCACTAAGAAACATTACATGATAATGCAGTAGGCGTTCATTGCTTGATAATGCAGGAGGTCATATATAAAACATTTGAAAAATTGCGAAGGCCAGTGGAAAGAAAATAATAATACTCTAGAAAGTATGCTTTTACTTTAAGACACTAGAAAACGTTCATTTACATTTTATAAAAAAGAAACACAAAACATTATATGTTTATAAACTGTGATTAATGGCACAAGAGAAAGTTGTGGTAAAACTGTGCTGGTCTTAGCATAACAAGAACTTACATCTGAAAGCAAGTCAGCCGTGTTCCAATTATATATCAGGTATGTATTTTTCAATTAGTGGAATAAATGAAACAATAATAATAACAATAATATGCGAATCTTCAAATAAAAACAGACTTTATAAATAACCAAAAAGTTACCGGCTGGAGGAAATTATATGGCTTATGTTACATAAAAGGTTAGAAAGCACACTGGTATTTGTACCTATGAAAATTCATTCTAGCTTGAAATGTCAAAATACATGTTGGTAGGTAAAACTTCTTATTAAAGAACAAAACTTTGGAAGTGAATTTTTTTTTTTTTTGATACCTGCAAATTCACGATAATGGTGGCAGCAGACAAACACAGCAGACACACTTCTGGAAAGTTTTTCATTTGTGTTGAAATTAAAATTACTATTTCAAGACTATGATGTGGAAATTACTGAACTTTTACTAAACATAACTTTTACTGAACATAACTAAATATATGCAATTATAAGTAAAAAATACCTCATTCACCACTGTGAATTTGTCAAAATTGGCAATGAAAAAGAAATAATAACAATGATGGAAAAAACATTAAATACTTTGTACTTTCTTTAGAGGTAATATCATGGTGTTAGATTAGCAAATGAAAGCCATAAATTTTGCTGGCTAAAATCACCAGGCTAATAGCCAACCATATTTTTATACAAACACTTTTTGTCCTCTCATACGGTGCTGAACTCAACAGCTTTGTGAAGAAACCAAACATTTTAGCCAAAAATAAGGAAAGTGAAATTACTAATCAACTGACATAACTCTAAAATTGGGATAATTTACTTACAATTTAGGTGAGAGTAAATATCCATGACTAGCTTAACATTCATGACTGTGTCATTCATGACACAGTAATTTCTAAGTAACTGTAACATATACTACCGACTGTTCATTGCTGTTGTAATTAGTACACCATATTCTATTAGCTTTCCTGTACAACTGTATTTCTGGAAATGCAAATAAAACCGCTTACCAAGATGGTGGTTACGATTAAAGAGCGATTGGACAGGGAATCTGTGATGTTTGCTGGTTTTCCTTTCTGACTCTCTGTCATGTTAAGGCCACTCAATGGATCCCAAGTTCCAACCTATAAAGCAGTAAATTACTGTGTAAATTGTCCATTAGTTACATTTCAGCATCTAGAGAAGAACACAATAAGGAAAAACAGATTGCTACGGGGAAAAAAAAAAAAAAGACTGCTAATATTTATATTAAACTCTGTTTCATTATTCTCTGTCATTGCATTCAAAGTCTGCTTGTTTAAAATATGATTCACAATACCTCAGTGTGTTTTGTGAAGTGTGACTTAAAGTGGAAAAATGATGCACAGAATGTCTGAAGCTACTCTGAATGCTTAATTTTGCATTTAATGTTCATTTTTCAAGTTAAACCACATCTGAAAATAACTTAATAGTTAAGTGAAAATTCATTTGCAGAGCTGAGAGCATTGTCTCTACAGAAGGATGAACCATCTTTTGTGTTCAGAGAGAACTGCAGAGAAAAAAGATGTTTTCAGGAAAATGTAACAGAGACGACTGAAAATAGTTTAAGTGTAATAACTGATTTACAGATACATGTTCAGTACGTAGATCTTTTGACATTTTATGCCTTGAAATTCTTATTCCAGTAAAGTCAAAAGGAGTTTTATTTAAGTAAAGAGGTCCAGGGTTATGCTTTAAGGTTCAAGGACAGTATCAGATACTAAGTAACAAGCAATGGGGATTACGATTATGTCATTTATCTGCAATTTCATCACCACACAACTAAAATGGGTAAGCAGTAAATATAACTATTTTTAGACATCAGAATATTTGTACAGAATATTTTTATTACTCCACTGTTTAAAGAAACCAAGCAAAAATGGAAAAAAACAAACAAACAAACCAGAAACCTTGATTGTTTTTAAAAAGCATTTTAAATGTCATTTGAAATGCTAAGCAATATCTATAATATAAAGATATTTTAAAACAAAATCTAGATTGTAATTAAGAAATTCTGTGAGGTTTGATTGTGAATATACATATATGTACGTTTGCATAGATGTATACATAAAAACACACAGCTATTTATTTTTTTTTTTAAATCTTGCAAACTGATTCCTGAGAAACTGTTCATAGACTTTTAAGTGATTTGTTGCAGTATGGCTGCCAAGTGCATGCAAGATGCAGTTCAGTATGGGATAAACAGAGAGAGTTTCATTTCTAAAACTGAGAATACAGCAGAGCATGAATCAGCAGAAGCTGTAACAGAGAAAAGACAAATTTGTTCTTTTTTCCTACAATTTTCTGTTCCACAGAAATCAATATTTTATCTTTCTTGTTTGCATAACACTCAGTTCCAAGAAGTCACTCCTTTAAATGTCTGTGATCCTTGAATTTTGGCCATTCAGTGCCTTGTAAACTGGCAAAAGAATCAGGAAGGGAAGACGAACCTGTCCGTCTCAGAAACACAATTGGAAAACAACATCTAACACAACATTTCAAAGTCTTGAAACCAAAGCTTACTACGAAAAAAAATTTTCATTTGCTCTTTTAATACTATTTCAATACTCAACTTGAGCCTGTTCCTGCTGTTTCTTCCCATAATTGAAGCTGCACTAATCTCCTCTATGAGATTCAACTTCAGGTACAAAACTAGCACAAAAATTTCTAAGGGAACGCCATAACTGTATTCAATCAATTTAAAATCTTAAATTCATTAAATCATATACTTTATTCAAGTTCATAATTCAAATTTATCTTGTGAAAAGCTAATACGCTGCTAATTAAAATACTTACTCCCCTACTTTTTGACATAACCACAGCCACAAGCAAATGAATAATTATCAACTGTTAGAATTTAGGGTTTATTTAACTATATCCATCTAAACTTCTAAGAACTATCAACAACATTGCTTTAAAAGGAAACGTCTGTCTTGATAAATTATCACATTATTTGCCTAAATCAGGTTAATTGTACTTGTACTGGTACTTTTGTGAATCAAAAATCTAAGAAATGGAAGAAAAGTCAGATGTTCCAAATTCTACATTCTTTGCAATATCTTTAATAATGAGCTCAAACTCAACAATTTACACTTATGATCCATACCATTGATATGTGTATCTCCCAAAACATCTTCTCAAATCTGCTTCTTCTAGAGAAAACTAAGCATAAACAGTGCAGCAAATTAATTCTATTTACTTAAGCACAGTGTTTGAATTTTAAAGTAGCCTTTTGAACAGAGTAGAATTGCTAATGTATTTTCAGTAGAAAAGTTAAAATGGCAAAAATGTAGAAAAAGTAAATCAAGGTACTCTACTACATATAACTGCAATTCAAACAACTTGTAATTTACTTCTATTGCATTCTATTTATTTCCCACAAACTTTCAAGTTTTCCTAAAAGGTGAAATAAACTCATATTCTAATATACACCTTAGAGAGAATGTTCACACAGTAAACACAGTCACAGGGAGGCTGTCAAGCCCTTGATCACCTATTCTTTCATTCAAGTCCCCTAAATGAATGGCTAGACTATTCTGGAGTGAGCATGCTTGTTTGAACATGTTAACGTTTATTATCCATAGCATGGGACCCAAACTGGGTGTTCCCATGAAGGTGACATTGTGCTCCACATTGAGACAAAGAATTTCTGCAATACAAAGAATTAGCTTAGTCAGAATCAGCTTATTCAAGATGAAACAATTCCAAGAGCTACTAAAAGACTCATCATCGAATACCATAACTTATTCTGTAATGTGGCAACTGGGGTGCTCCTCAAGGACATGAAATACAGTTTCCTAACTACACTTGAGTGATAACTAAAAAATTGCATCCAAGCTTCCATGTATTTAACTATTATGTAACTATCAGGTTACTGCAGTCCTGCAGAAAGTTTGGACAGACACTTTCATTCTTTTATTGTTGCTTTGATAAAACACAATACTCTATTTTTCAGTTGGGTTATTTTGTTATTTTTTTTTTAATAAAACATTTTCCAGAAAAAAACCTTCAAGTAATTTGCAGTCTCTTAATTAATTTGCATCATCTAATCTAAGACAATGGTGGCAATGCAATCTAACTGTTTGGCAACAGTATGGAACAAGTCCTAAACCCGTAATCTAAACAAAAAATACATGTTTGTGATACTGACAGACTTATAGGAAATTACATATACTTACAGGAAAATACATATACGTATAGGAAATTAACAGCAGATTCATCTTTTTCCTTTCATTTGAGATTAAGACCACTGAGACAGGTAGATAAAAAGGAAAAACTAGGAAGTATGTGCTTAAACTCTGATTGTAGAGTCATAATTTTTTTCAGAATTCTGTATTTACTAGAAAATTACCTGGGTCTGTGAGAACACTATCCCTTTAGACTTTACTAAGCGGAGTTTCTGTGAGTGTTCTGGTGGAGTACTGCAATATGCCTGCCATTTTCTTATATTCTTCCCTAGATTTCTGCAACTGGCCACTTTCAGATACAGAATACTGGACTAGATGAATCTAGAGATTCTTTTCTCCTGCACCACAAGAAAAGTTTGCCATCCAGCTTTATGCTTTATACATCCAGCTTTATACACTCTGAGGTTTCCAAATGGTAAATCAACCCCATGCCACTTAAAAAACCCTCTTAAATAATCTTCATAATATTTACTACTCAATAGTTCAATAGTATAGTTTCAAAACTAAATCTCACCAGAAGTGTTTAAAAATAATCAGTGTCATTACTAAAGGACAGAATTCAGCAAATACTGAAGTTTGGCTAATGTTCACACAAATTTAAAATTATTTCAATTCTTTTGGGTTCAAGTATTTTGTTTATTCGGTCTCCAAAAAAAGATCAGTACAATTGTGCTTCTTTCCAAAAATATTAATTTAATTTCACAGTAAAATGCAATTGGCATTACTTGTGAATGAATAATACTCTGGAAAAAAGTACTTACTAAATAATAAAAACTAAGTAAAAATATCAGACCTGATAAATCAGAATGAATAATAACTCAAATTCTGAATACTGAAAACTAAACACAGTTAATATGTACAATAATATTTTTTTAAAAATTTAATAGGTTCATATAGTAGAATAATTACAGATAATTACAATACATTCTTGGACCTTTATCTAGGATGGAGAGTGCTGATTACAGTAATTCTTCACATAAAATTTAAATAGTCTGCTCAGCAATTTGAGAAGAAAGCTATATTGGACTTCAGCTCAAAGTCACTAGTCTCTTCTGGAAATATTAGATGGATTTTTGTGACAATTAGCAATACATTTGTTAACAGAAGAAGGACATAAAGCTTCTCAAGCCTTCTCAAAATTATCTTCTTTTCAAGATTATTGATCACTAACATAATCCATTTCTGAGTTGATCTATGAAGTTAAGCATATATGTAATTCAAAAGACATATTCTGACTTGGCAATTTTTACAGATTGTAGTATAAATTAAGCTTGCATACAAATAAAAAGTTCGCAGCTGAATATTTAGACATAGCTATGTAAATTTAAGAGTAATATAAGAAGTGGTAGCCATCTCGTATCCCATTTATTTTCAAAGATATTGCATGAATCTGTTTATCTCTTACAGCATGTCTAAAGCACATGTATCCTCTTTAAAATAAAAATGCAATTTGTCATATAGTAAAAATCTGCTTCTACTTAGGCCAATAACAATTCAGCAAGCTATTTTTTAAAAAAATATCAAATTTGTAGTCTCTTCTTAGTAACACCCAGACTTTCTTCAAAGCTACTACCCTTACCAAGACCAATCCAATATAACTGGATTTAACGCCAGCCAGCAATTAAGCACCACACAGCCACTGGCTCACTTACCCCACACTGGGATGGGGTGAGAATTGGAAGCATAAAAGCGAGAAAACTAGTGGGTTAAGATAAAGACAGTTTAATAACTAAAATATATACACATATACACACACACACACAGAGTAAGGAGGGGGGAGGTGGTGGTAGGAAACAACAAAGGGAGAGGAAAATAAAACCCAAGAAAAACCAGTGATGCAAAAGAAAAAAAACAACTCACCAAACAGCTGCTGACCAGCTACTGCCTGAACAACAGCAGCCCCTGCCAACCTCCACCCTGCAGTTTTATTGCTGAGCACAACATCATATGGTGTGGGATATCCCTTTCATCGGTTGGGGTCAGCTGTCCCAGCCGTGTCCCCTCCCAAGTTTTTGTGCACCCCCAGCCTACTCACTGGCAGGGCAGTCTAAGGAGCAGAAAAGGCCTTGACGCCATGTAAGCATGGCTCAGCAATAACTAAAACATCCCTGTGTTATCAATGCTATTTTCAGTACAAATCCAAAACATAACCCCATACAGCCACTATGAAGAAATTTAACTCTATCCCAGCCAAAATCAGTACAATAATTCACCACACCCCACAAAAAAAGAAGTATTGCACACTCCTAAAACTTAAAATTTCTGAGTTTACATATGCTGTAGTTTACTGAGCATCAGTCTTATGAGATTTTATCAACAAAAATCCAATAGATTAAAGTAGCATTCTTAAGCAAGTTTGAGAAAAAGAAGTTTATCTTTACAAATATAAGAATACGAGTATTCTTTGTTGCTAGTTTCCTTCGAAACTCTCCTAAGAAGAGTAACTTCTTTTGGCTCTGTGTCAACCAAAACTGTACATGCTACTCATAGTGAAGTGCCACAAGCATTGCATTAGAAAGGATCATTGCCCTTTTGCAGTGGTACCAACTGTCTAACTATACAGCCAAAAACAGAGCTGTATTTAACCCCCAAAGAATTGACAAATGTGTCTACAGTTTACCATCTTTATTATGTTTTGTAGGGTAGTTATTAATAGTGGTGATTACATCAAGAAAATAATTATTTATACTCCAGTGTAAGTAACATTATTTCTTCCTATTTATGTATCTCCCATTTGGGAATCGCTTCATTTATTGTGTTTTCTTCATAAATACTAATATGCTTGCCTTCTTTGCCAAATACCATGTTAACATCAATACTTTTAGCTTCCATAGATTCTCTCACTTTCTTTTTTTCTCTAACTTTTACAAAACCCTCTGTTTAAGCCACTTGTTTTTTCCTGGTCATTAATAAAGATACTAAATAAAACAAGCTCTTACATTAATATACTGGACAACAAATTACAACTCATTTTGTGTCATTTATATGGATCCTATGTGTAGGTTCCTGAGCCTTTCTTTTTAATGTGTAGGTTCTTTTTAAGTGACAAATTTTTATCTCAAAAGTGGTATTAAATTCAGGTATTTATTATCTCCCTGAAGTAGAAAATAATTTTCCTCATGATGCAGCTTCAATGTAAATACTGACTGATAGTAATTTAAATGATAATTTGCTTCTTATACCGGATTGCCATAGTTCGGGATTTTCATTATGCTTAACCATAAATGGTTTCAGCGTGTCCAGCCTAACTGTCATCAAATTCTGTTGTACATTACATTAGCAGCACTCCAATCATCTATTAATTTTATCATTCTCATCTTACAAGAAGCTATCATTTTTGTCAGACATGAGTTTTTATTTGGAAACACATACTTCATATTGATTGATGCTTGATTATCACCTCTCATTCAAGAGTTTCAGGAACAGGTATCTTATGTAAAATCTGAGATCACACGTAGCATCTTTTTTAAATCAACGAGCAATTTTTCTGTTGTCACTGACTTCAGCACTGCACTTAAAATACATAATTTAGGTAATTTCCCATTATACAAACCAGGCAATTTATCTAGGACATTTTTTTCCAAAATCAAAAAAAAAAAAGTCTTCTAGAAACACTTCACAATAACTCTTTTCTTTCCCCTCCAGAAATATTTTTCTCCTCAAGATATCTCATTTTTTCACAAAAACATTGCAGATTACAGCTCTAATTGTTGGGTTGAACTGTTGGCCTTCACATAAAAAATTGTTCCCCTGTATTTGGAAAGAGGTTAGATACAGCTATTTACAGTATCAAAACATGATCCACATTGTATGGCATATGTCATTCCCATGCCCCAATCTTCTCTTGTCCCACAAAACAAACGAATAAATAAATAAAACATAGCTTTAACAGATGACAATCTTGTGGGGGAAAAAAAAAAACCACCTTTGAGACAGCTTTTTTATTTGAAAGGACTGGACAAAACATACTCTCTCTACTAGGAAGTGTCCTGCTCTAGTGTCCAGTGATTCCCCCTCTATTTAAGGAGAATGGGTTTTGCATTCTTTCAGAATAACCAAGTTTTATTCAAAGAAAAACACCTATTTGTCAGCACTGATTTCTGTTTCTTAGCAAAATGCCCTATACATCCTAAATATTTACTAAGCAATTCAATCTAATGTGCATAGAAGTTAATTTTCCTTTTCCTGATCTCATATCACCACACCCTACAGAAACTATTCTGCTTTTGCTTATCTTTGAATCTGTGTAGCATTTCTCATCATTCTTTGCTAATGCTTTCCTGGCTCCTAAACTTTTCTAATACACGGTAACTGATTTTTACTGCCCTTTCCAAAGATATTCAGCACATATGATGAAAAACTACTATTATCACAAACCTTTATCACATGGCCAGCATGAGTCATGAAGGTAATAAAAGTATCTTCCTTTTCTGTGAACTTCTGTATACAGAGCTCAAGCATATGGTGGTTGTTTTTAAATATCCATATCCTTTTACAACCATTTCTGTTGTCTCTTACATATCTTTCATTATTACTGTTTCCCAAGTTCTTTTTTTTCTATTATGTGTTTTAGAGTGCTGTATTTCCTGTTGACTTTTATTTTCTTCCCATATTTCTGATCTCAGTAGACCTTTTTATTTTTATCTTTTGAGTGGAGTACGCATCTCCTAACATATCTCAACTGAGAACTAAATTAACATGCTTTTGTGTTTCTACCTTCATATCAATACTGATGGTGAAATAAAAACAGACATAACACAGATCAAGATGGAAGATACCATTCCTTTAGCCCACTGCACGTCTATTGTGCAATATTTTCCACAAATGTTCTCTCAGAAAATTTCCAGTCCACATCAAAAATTTTGTAACAAAGCCAAATCTCTTTTTTAATAGCATTGTGAAATAGTATCACATATAGCTTTAAAAGACAAATATAATACATTGTCTGTATTTCTTTAATTATTTTGCATTTCTGCCTGAAAAGAAACTAAGTACACTGTAAAGATTTTATTTTCCAGAAAACTCATGTTGCTTGATGGTTCTCAAATGCCACCCAATGTTCCTAAAGCCGTCCTAGATTACAGAGACTTCCTTTTCTCATTTTCAACAGTTATCACTTCAGTGACTCTTCAGCCACTACTGACTTATTTAGCTATTCCCATGTCATCAATTCTTATATTTCTGTTTCCAGTAAGGAGGACAGGTTGCATTGCACCTATTCTACTCATACACAAAGCTAATTTGCTTTTCAAATATAATCACTAGTATATACTTCTTTTCCCCCTTAAGTTTCCAGAGCTTCCTTCATAGAATACTTGATAGGAAGACTCTTTACTATCAGTGTTTGTCAGTTTAGTCCTTTAATGATAGGTTTGACACTGGACATTTTCAAAAATGTTATTACCTATGTAAGTGTTTCAAAGCAAGCTCATGGCTTCTGAACTTTTTTAAAATCTTCCAAGTAAAAGAAAATTAATATTCTAAAACTAGTACCAGGCCGGGGGGCGGGGGGAAGTTTTTGAGAAACACGTCGTTTATTCTAGCTTCTCCATTCAATGATTTATAGAAGAAACGAAATGCAACTCTGCAGCACGGTGCCTTCCCTTAATTTCTCTTTTTATTTGTTGGCACAATATTACCTTGGGGCAAAAGCTGAAGATGAAGGAATACTTAGAGAACACTGAAAGCCACAGCTAAATGTAAACTACAATGCAGACACAAATTGCAAAACCATTGTCTGCTGATGACAACAATGTGAGACAATGCAGCTTCCTGCATCGCCTCTCCATGGCAAGGTGGATGGAGACAAGAGGGAAGATGCTCTGATTTCAGATCATCATGTTCTCATGTAGGCAGGCTAAATATCTATATGTGGTTCTCAAGGCCTTTAGTTCAAATATAGACAATATCAGACTACACAGAAAGGGAATTTCTCAATCCTTTGGTACAAGAAAAAATCATGTCAGAAGACAGACAAACCTGTCAAGGTTACCTTTTCTTAATTTCTCAGTACCGCTTACAGATTGAAACCTCATATTCCAAGAAAAGAATCTAATTTCCCTCTCAAAACACATAAAATCGCCAAAATGAAGCTATTTTATTTCATTCTGTTTGGGGTAATTCTTCCTGAATTAGTAAAATGTAAAGAAAATACAAATACACATACCTACAGGTTCACACATGAGAACAGGCAATGGGATTGGAACCACAACTAAAACTAAACTAAATATAGATTGAAGACAAAGTATATTAATGCATGACTCCAGCTCCAGCTGTTCACTCTTACTCAGTCCTCTTGAATCTAAGAATGTGGCTAGAAGCACACAGTTAAGAGGCCACTGTCATACATCAAGATACAGCTTTTACTAGAAGACTTTGAAAATTAGGTATCAGGTTGAGAATAGGTGTATTGTTCTATGTAACACATGAAAAGTTATTGAAAATGCTACTGGTTTTAGGGGTGGGTTTTTGTTTTGTTTCCCATCACTTTGGAGGTAAACTTCTTACACACCTTTTCAAGACCTTCTTCCTTGAGGCTGATAACATCTAAGTCAAAATCTGTCCTTAAGCCATTGGTTTTGTTGAAAGTTATCCTGCCTGTGAGGCCTTCCCAGTGGGCCTATGGAGAAAGAAAAAAACAGTTTCTATAAATAATTACCTCTTCATTTTTTTACCCAAAAAGAACACATTTTACTTCTGCCAAAGTGCGAACATTAACTATTCATTCTATCTAAATAATTGTGGCTGAGTTTTTAAAAAATATTTCATATTCACTTATTGCTAATTAAATCAACTTTTCTTCAGTCTTCACAGACAGTTTTTTAAACAACAAGCTAATAGACTCTTCTTACTAAATGACATAAAAGGCTGTTATGTTTTCATTCCTCCATCATTCATGCACACATTTCCCCTTCTGCTTCCCTTCATGCCCCATCCCCCCTCATTCCCCTCAAGCACCAATCTCTTTCATAAATGCTGGATTTCATATTTATGCCAGGAATTTTCATTCAAATAAAGTTTTGCTTTTGCAAGATGCTGAAACCACACTGAGATAGCAAAAATTGAGGTCACTGAGTCAGTCTTCCAAAGATGATACCTTACTTTTAATAAAGTGCAATATCCTCATTTTTTTTATAACTTAAAGTCTACCTAGTTCTGAAACTATACCAAAGTAGAGGAGGCAATGTAGAAAACAAAATTATCATCCTAGGAGAAACCAATATTAAAACCAGGAAAATATTCCATTGCAAATAGATCTCTTCACCATAGTATTTTGGATATCTAGAATGAGAAATATTGTATTAGGAGTCACTTACAGTACAAGAGACTTGAATACTTTACAGTGGTCACTTTAGCACCTTAAAACTCCTAGTTTTACTTTAAGTCACTATCAGTATCTAAACAGTATACTAGGACAGCAAGGCCACATATAATAATTTACCATAGAAAAATAAAAATTAAAATTAAAACCAGGGAGTAAATGTCATTCTTGAAGTTTGAACTTATGCCAATATTTATTTGCTGAATTTTTCATAGTCAGTTTATGATTTGGGTCTTCAGGGGTTTGGGATTTTATGTGACAAATATATGTAGTCCCCCCTCTTCCCCCATTATCTACAAACAAAAGTTTTATTTAGAATGCAGTTATTTCACCCTTTTATATTTCTTTGTTCCAACTAATATCTCAGGAAAACACCCTTTCAAATAAAAATGCTGTCTTGCCTGCTAAACTCTTTACACGTAACAAGCTGAGAGGTTCCCATCTACTGAAAAAAAATTTAAAAAGGCAGAATTCAAGTAGAGTGGGAACAAAACAAAATGGGAGTCAGGAGAAAGGAAAGTAATGAAGCAGGATACTTTATTAGTGACTTACCTCCTTAATGAGACTCATAAAGCGGGTCCCAAAGCGCCATGGTTTGTGGCGATTACACTGTAGTGAACTGACAGTCATCTGTGGGAACTGCTGGACAGCCACTGACACCACATGAACTGCATCATACATTAGTGCTGCATCCGTCTGAAATTAGAACAAAATCAGAACCATGAACACAAAGCAAAAACGTGACAGAACAGCAGTGAGAGAAGGAAACAAGAAAAATAGCACTATTTATTATGTTAAAGGGAGAAAATGATCTGATTTCTTTTGTAGCACTTTAAAACACAGCCCTGTTGCTAAGTCCTATGTCAAACGTGTCAGGACCTTCAGTCTCAGCTTTTCTTTTTATAATGCTGAAATAAGGGCCCAAGTACCAACTTCCCAGGATCACAGGGGAACAGTGGTTTCTCTGATTACTCCTGTTACTTTAAAACAGCAGTATATTTGGGGGCTATATAAATCACCTTATGTGTGTTTGATTCAAGTTAGTTCCATGAGAGAAGCGAAAGAAGAAAAAACAAAAGATTAGCAAGGTAGCAAAATCTTACCTATGAAGGAAAGTGCACGGGCCAAGGAAATAATGTTTTTCTGTTTTGAAATTACAGACTAGACACAGTCCCAACAGTATTCAACTGATGATTAACAACTTTTATGGGTATCAGTTTAAATCCCTAGGACAGACCTAACCGAAATCTTCTATAAATCAGAGGCAAATTAGAATTGCAGTAAAACGTACATTCATTTTAATGGTTTTCATGTCCCACCCACAATAAATAGGCTATTTAGACCTGGTATGTGCTAGCTAATATTGTATTAGCAAAGAACAGAGACAGCCCCTCAGTACATGCTGTCATGCTTTACAAGAAACTGACATCTCTCTCCTGCTCTATTTGATAAACGGAGGCAAGCCTCGGAACCAAAAGCAAGAGAGGACCTTAGATTCAGCTGGTGGAAATGAATGCCATGCCATCTGCTCAGTATACCTTAGAGAAAAACGACCTATTTCCCCTTCTCATTCACATAATTAGTGAGCTGTGAAATTAGTTCTTTAATGGATAGGAAACCTGGAGATTATTGCACTTGTCACAATACAATACAATGCAATACGAAATGAGCTTATATAGTGCCTTTCATGCAAATGCATCCCAAGGCTCTTTATGATAAAACTAAACATAAAAATGCAAAAATACTCTACCATTATAGCCCATAAGCTACTCTTAAAGGGGAAAATATATGTTTACATTTAAATGGCTCTCCCAAGGAGAGATTTCAAAATTCAAACAGAAATAAATCCTAATTTTAAAATAGCCAGTATAGTAGGCTTCAATGATCTCAGACACCAAGTAGTTTATGCAGGGACTCCAAATCAGTCAGAAAATAATTTTGCTGCCAAATTGTTCATTATCTTCAGGGCATTAAAGTGCTTTTAAGGCAAGCTGATATTTGACGAGGAGGCAGTGATATACCCAAAAGTTGGAATGACATGCTGAGTAAGCGTCATACAAAGCTTAATATTCTAGAAGCATTACTTGGCAGTAGTTGGAGTCTAGACAACAGTTTTTTAAAATAAATTATACAATAAGTACAACAGATTATTCTGGCTTAGAAATGCAAACTTTTTTTTTTTTTT
>KZ505853.1:413565-437704 GCA_002844005.1 Limosa lapponica baueri
CTTCTAAAACTGCAAAGTAGTCCTTGCACCAGTGAAGGAAAACGGAAATTGCTGTGAGACTTTAGCAAAAGCAGCCCATTAAGAAGCAGCCAGATTTTTAAAATAAATTATAAAATAAGTACAACAGATTATTCTGGCTTAGAAATGCAAACTTTTTTTTTTTTTTTAATCAGCTTCACTTCTAAAACTGCAAAGTAGTCCTTGCACCAGTGAAGGAAAACGGAAATTGCTGTGAGACTTTAGCAAAAGCAGCCCATTAAGAAGCAGCCAGAAGTTCAAAAACAGCATTAACTCATCAATTAGATATAAATTTGGACACAGAACTGATAAGACTCATCAGCAGGAATCAAAAGGACATTATACCAGATGCAGAACAACATGGCTTTTTGTCAAATTCCATAAGCCACTGAGCTGTAAACCTGTAAGATGACAAGACTGTCAACTCCAGTGGAAGCATTAAAAAAGCCATTTCAGGTTTAGAAGTAATTCAAATTCTGATAATATTCTTCATATTTGACTGATGAATATCGATTAACTGGAAATAAATTTAAATCAGAATATGCTTCTTTTAAGTGCACACAACATATACTAATCACTAGCTAAAAGATGAGTGCCCTATTTGACTTTTAGATGCTACAGGATAAATCCCTTATTTACACAGGATGAGATTCCACAATCCACCTTCTATAGGAAGATTAAAGTTAAATGTAGGCTTAAGTGTTTGTACTGAATAAAGACAGATAGAACCGTATACTCAAAAATATATTGGTTTAGTGATTCAATATTGCACTCATCTCACTGGGTACAATTATTGATTTAGCTGCAAGAGAAATAAACAGCACAGAACTCAGGAAAAGATATAAAGTATATACTTGAATTTGCAGGTTGGGCTTTCCTCTTGGTTGGTCACTTCACATTTCCTCTGACAGACAGTAGGAATTGATAGCTGTTGGCCTAGCTCTGCATCCTCATTCATTAGGCTTGCTAAACTTTATGTCTCTCTGCCTTTTGTCCGTAACACTTTCTATTCCTTAAATCACACTTTTGGAACCATGGTTTGTACAGGAAGTAGTGCAGGTTTCAGCAAGAGACTGTTTGGGAACCAGGGTGCAAATGTCCCTAATTAAATTGTTATGATTTTTTATTTTATCTAAACAGAGATTAGCAGTCTGGAAGGAAGAAGAGGTAGAAACTTCAGGAGAAGCAATGGTTCCTGAATTTCAGACAGAAACCTGCTGCAATGTTTCCATTCACTGAAGCATGCATAATACAAGAAAATAATCTTATTGAAAAATGAGATTAGTACCGTTTTAGTCAACTTGTATAAAACTTTGAAGAATTATGTTGTATTTCACAACCAGATCTTGGTACAGTTTCTGAACCATGGGTCATAGGGTTTTTTGGTTTCGCAATCCTACCTAGTATTTATCATGACTGGCTTGCATACAGATAAACCCATCTAGAATACTGCTCATGATACTGTCATTTGTATTTCTACAACTACAAAATAAAAAAATTTCTACAACTTCAGAAGCTACAAAAATTTTTCATCAAATTGAAATAAAAGGAGATTGAGTTAGGTGATTAAGATGTCAGGTGACAGACATCTGTGACCAGAAGTCTGGTTTTCAGTTGACTCTGTCAAGTAACAAGAAAGCTGTTATCACTCAGAGGTAACAGCTTAATCAGAGATGTGATTTCAGTCACAATATATCTCAAATAGAGAGAAAGTACCAATCTGTGTTTGATTTTCATCCCGAACTTAGTTGTATACTACACATTTCTTCTCAATACTGTTCCGGCCTTCCTTTACGTCCTGTCTTACTGTGGGTGTTGTGTCTGCCTCTATTTTTAACATGTGTTTCTGTATAATTACTTTTGAGTCTTGATAAATTACTTGCTAAATACTGTCTAACAAATCCCATGCAAGTACTCTAATCTCACTGTGAAAGGGCTCTGGTGGAGCTAGACTCAGTAAAAAGAAGGTAGAAAAAGAGTCCTCTCTATTATCAGAGACAGAGTCTAATACTTCTTCCCAGGCCTCCTCAGAGTAAGAGGTGGTCTTTTTCTTCTCAACCACACCCAGAGATGTCAAAGGCATGTGACAAGCTCTAGTAGATAGATGCTGTGATTTTTGCCACATGCTTGCTCTTCCTGGTTAATCAATGCTGTCAGGAGGGTCTGAGTTTTGGGAGCTTGGAGCTGGGGCAGGGTAGTGTTTTTTACTGGTTTCAAACCTATCTGGGCAAAGCTGATGCAGAAGAAACCCACTATAGCCTGGATCTCAGCCAAGAAGAAATCTTCCCCACATAATAGAACTGACAAACCCCTCTGCAAAGTTTTTCTGCCCTTTCTTATGACATACAAAAGGCATGATTTTTAGTGACTTTCAGCACTGGTGGCAGGTTAGACAAGAATCAGCTGAAAATCCTGAAACCAAATGGGCTGTTAATGCACTACAGCTGCAACCCAAGATCTAGGTCTGTATCTTATGACCTTTCAAAAAAGTGAGAGAAAGGGCTCACACTGACCTATAGATAAAATCCAAGCAAGCCTAGCAGAACAGAAGAATCATGGTCTTCACAACCATCTTCAGACTTTAACAGTACATTAGAGATCATTGATGTCCTTTGATATCTGACTCAACAAATGTGCTAACTGCTTTTGGAATACCTGTGCCTAATTAACTATTAAACATTAAAAACAATTGCAGATTCTGCATTTAATGACATCGAATCATGACTTGTGTGTGCACCTTATCTGCACAGCAATGTTTTTGTATGACATTTCCATTTGCCTCCTTTAAGCTGTATGAGGATTTCATATACCAATAAACCTTTCCTCTCTGGTTCATATCTCAGTGCTCCAGAATTATCTCTAAATTGCCAAAATATGTTTCAATTTTTCAAAAACATAATTTTTATCATGCAATCAGGTTTAATATTAATTTAAGATGGAGGACTGCTAGCTAATTCTGTTTCTTCATGAGCTATATCAGAAATAGTGAACTTCTCAAACAGGAAAAAATCATATTTCAACTTTTACTATGACAAATTATTGTCCTCTATAATCTACAATTTAAAAAAAAAAAAGGAACTGTTACACAGGCACGATCTGGAAGAGCTTTTAATTACTCAAATACAGATGATTAAAACCAGCTTGAAAGCATGAAAAAACCCTCAGGTTTTCAATTAAATGTTAAATTAAATTAATGTGATTGTTTTTCTCCTTAATTAAATTTATTACTAATAAAAGTCTGTGAAGAAATATGGTCTTCAGCTTAAAAGGTGCTCTGTGAAGTACCTGAAAACACCAAGAAATTTTCTGTATTGAGTGACATATGAAATAATTCAATGGAAAAGAGAAGCTTAATAAGTTTAGGTTTTGTTCTTTAGTATTTGATCCAGTGTGGATCCCAGAGAAGAATGAGTTATTTGAAATATTAGTAGTTTATTTTTCTTAGATCAGAAGATTCTTGTATTTATGAATCTGTGACACACAAGATCTCATATTTGCCCTCTTTAATCTGCCAATTTTTTTCAGTGACTGTGGGGAACTTTTTCGACAAAAAAGGAGCCAAAGATGATAGGCAAGTATGATTTAAAAAAAAAAAAAAAAAAAAAGTTCAGTGCTAACTAAAGTATTACAAGGATTACCTTTATAAGAATTAGACTGCTTAACCATTTGCAAAATACTTTTATGGTAAGTATAAGATATTATTAAAGATAACCTCCTTGCAAGTATGATACACACTTGTTTACAGTGTCTGTATTTTGTGTTTGAACTTCACTTTATTCATTCATGTCTAGTAAAAGCTAATATCCCTTTTACTCTAAAAGAAAGAAGGTAAAGGAAGGTGGGGGAGGGTAATGAAAGATTTTAGGTGTGTAAAAGAAGGAATAGAACTTCAAATTCAGATACAAGTCTTCTATGACACAACTTGAAACTCTCTAGACAGTCTAACAAGACTGCATTTTCCACAACAAAAGTTTCAAATATTTGCCTCAGAAAAGATGTCAAAATATATTTCTTCATCAAAGACAAAGCAAATGAGAAAGAAAATGCAGTAATGTAATATAAATCAGTTGACAGGTCCCGTCCTCTCACAAGATGGAGATCTGAATCTGCATTTACTAGTCACTACTGTCATTAGTATCAGGTTACCAGTACATCATAAATTAAATATATCTAGATTTTTATTCAAATAAAAATATTTGCTAGAATTCTTTTTTTAAAACAGTTCTTTAACAAACAAAATGGTCCATGAAAAACAAAATTGAAGTAAAAAAAAATCTTGAAAGGTAGTATTCTGATTCTCTAGTCAGTTCTGTCTTAAACTCAATTGACTCACTAAAAATTTCAAGGGAGGACATTGTATGGTTCACTTGAAATACTGCATTGCATGAGTCAAGCTTTTTTCATTGATTAATAGAGTAGCCATATAGTTTTCTACTTTTTAGTTCTTATGCTATCTTTACCTGCATATTATCTGAATAAGTACTACTACATTAAGCAGGATAGTTTATATTTTTCATATCAACTCATTGTTCTCTTCAAGGTTATCTCTGTCTTTTTGTGTCCAGTCAGTCAAATTTTGCCCTTGTAAAATAAGTCCAACCAAATTTAAAATGCCAAACAGTTCAGAGGGGTTTGCCTAGTGTCTAATGGTCACTAATGTATTCTGTAAAATTTTGTGCATTAATTAAAGTGAGGCTTAAATTCTTTTCAATTGTGACTTCATTAGCTGTATAAAAAATGCAATGAAACTGAATGTAAGTGCTTGCAAATGTATATCTACATTTGTTTCCTAGGTGACCATGACAACAGCATCCAGATAAACGCATAAAAGTGAAAGACCACTTTCCACTTTTTTTTTCTAGCAAAGTCCTTTAAAATGTGTGAACATGTTAAAAGCAATTCATGTGGAGCCCTTAATGCATTCTGAAACTTATTTCATCATATAAAATAATTTGTACTAAATTTCCGTTAGCTACACAGACAGCCACCTCATACTATAGCATCTTCTGAAATAAACATAGTTCAGACTGACTGTGGTCACTGATTTCACAAAGTGTGAACATGCTCATTTCATATTGCAACAAGATTCTCCCACTGAGCTTGTACTTATGGCTCCTGCCCTTTCAAGAGTTTAGAACATAATAAGAATGTTGAATTTCCATTTGGTAGAAGGAGTGTAAGTACACAAGGCAAGGCATGTTCCAGAAGGACTGAATTTTCCATTGGCCCTTATAAATCGTAATTTATTTCTTACACAACAGTAATGCCTTGGATAGAACACTGAATGCAATGTCAGATTGTTGGTTTATTTTGGTTTGTTTTTTTTAACTCCTAATATATCTCACTGTTTCTAGTCAGCTTTCTGAGGGACAGAAATGACAAAGTACAATTAGGAGGGGAAGAAGAGTAGCTCTGTTTCTTTGATCCAACAGCCTGAGCAAGTAGTGGTTACTGGAAGTACAATGAACAGGACAACTTAGTCCTCCCTCCCCAGCATAACTGTTTATGAAGAAATAACATTGTTCAGGATGCACTGCACAATAAGGACTTACAATGGCAAATTTATTCATTACAAAGTCATCAAAAATGACCCAATCAATCCCTAATCAATCTCTTTAACCAGATTATTTCGATTTTGAGCACAGTAAGTAGAACTAGGCCTCTGTGTAAGTTTTAGTATAATTATTATTTTCCTTTGAAGACTGACTTAATCATAGAACCTGACTTCGCTTCCTTCTTTTAAACAAGTTGGGGGGAAAATCAGGTAAGAACAAAGATGTGAGATAAGTCTGACAACACTCAAGCCAGGAAGGGGTGACCACCTACAGTGCAGAAGAGCTCTCGTTACTACCACTGACTATTACTTTCCTTAAAAGCTGTCCTGTTTGACAGAAAATTACTGGATTACCTTTAAAAATTATTGGATATGAATTAAAGAGACTATGATAGTGTAGATATATAAGTAAGCTAAGATTTACTTATAAAAATCTGTAGTTTCTTTATTATAGATTCTACTATTGCCTGATTAGAAAATTTCAAGAGGCAGATCTTGAATTATGTTAGGACAACGTGATTATAACCCAAAAAACAGAATAACTGGTAACACAAGAACTTCTTTGCCATATTCTTATACAGTGTGGTGCCAATAGTGCTAACATTACCCTACTAGAAGGTGGATTCACCACATATCCTTGATCAGATACCTCCAAACTACGCATAGTTTCAAGTCTGCACTATGAAGTGATTTTCCAAGGAGATCTAGAACAAGAGATTGATATAAAAGTAATTTTTCTTTAACTTTTTCAGGTCTAATGTTAAGCAAAGAATCATTGAATACGAAGATTAAGAGAAAGCATCTAACTGTTCATGGCCTGTACGGTGTTATTTTAATCACTATAATCTGGAATATTTTCCATTTTCAGAAATGATTTCTCAGAAAGGGTATAGAGAGAGTAGGTTGAATTTATATATTTATATTTATATTAATTTGTATTTATATTATATTTATATAATATATATTAATACTATTTATTTATATATATTTTTAAATATTTATATTTATTTATATAGAGGGATATGGAGAGAATAGGTCGAATTTACCACAAAAATGTCAGAAGTTTAGATTGAACAGACAAGCATAAAAGGGTTTATGTTTAAACACATAACAAAATATACATCAAAACAAATGAAGCGTAAAGAACAGTCCAAAGGAAATATTCATATCACAAGTATGTTCAATAATATGAACTATTTGGGACCACATAGATCTGTAAAAGGCATAAAAATATACTATTTTTCTCTATATACATATACTGCAGAAAAATTTGAATATCAAATTAAATATAGATTTAAGTTTACTCTTTACTACTCCTTTACACACTGTGAGATGAAACTTTTTTTTTAAATACAGTTTTGCATTGCAGTAAAATCATACAACATCTTACAGTAAACTTGAAAAAAAAAAGACAGAAGTTAATCATGCCATGCCATACTTATTTTACAGCCACAAAGTAATTGTCATCATACCTGTCCTCACTCAAAAGTAAATAATAAGTATCATACACATACTTCCCCTACCCTGTTATTTTTTTATTCTATAGATTTATGAATATATAGTTTGATGAAATACAGCTTTCAATAATGAGATTTATACTTCATAATGTAATCTAGTTTCAGGAGAAAAGGTCCTTCAGGACATGTAGGAAGAATTAGTCAAGACATTAGCTGTAAAGGCTAAATTGCCCCATGCCATTCCATATCAAGAAACAGTTCTCTCTAATGAATGTAAACCAAGACATGAGCTGTACAGAAATTCCAGGCAGCTGGGAGTAAAGTCTAGAGCAAACCAATACAGCAAAATAGCCGTGCAGATAGAGAGAAAAACCTTTCCAAGTTAACCTTACGTAAGTAGGGCAGGTAGGTATGTCTTATCTTTACTTAAATATTTCCAACCATACTGGAAAGCATAAAAGCAAATAAATGCTTTTATGTTATCTTAACATACAACAGGTTAAGAATGATTTCAAGGCAATAAGGGAACAAAAAATCCTTTATCAGTCCAAAATACGACAAACCTGGCCAAGATCACTAACATATTCTCTTGGTATCCCATTTCTCTATGGGATATGCACCCCATAGAAACTCATATTACAGTCTGAATACAGTTTGAACACAGTTTGGGCAGCAATAATGGAAAAAAATTTCTTTCAGCGATTCATAGTAACAAAGATATTAGCATAGCATTAAGTAAGATAGATGTGAGCACACTTGGACCCTGAGCAGTGTCTTCAAGGAGTTTGTCATACAAGGGTACAGGAATAAAAGTATTGGGAGAAATTAACTTTTAAAAAAATTTTTTTGGACATTTGAATGAAATATAATTGAGACATAAGCAGGCAACAGAAGTCAGCATACTATCTCATGGGGATGTAACAACTGCCTGGAAGAATAAAGCAGAATTGGGAATCCTCTAACTGACAGAAGTATTAGAGAAGTGACTGAAAGAACATCATTCCTGTAGCTTATGAAAATAAAGGCCGATAATAACCATTGAGGGGAACAGAAACCAGGGAAGAAGGGAAAGCTAAAAAGCACAGAAGAACAAGTATGGATGCAAAAATGACAAAATGAAAAATAAAATGAATAGAAGTCATTTTATCTTTCAGACAGAGACTTAAGTTGTATTAGATTTAAAAATCTTTAACAATCATTAAAAGAACTGCTGCACAAGACCACCAACAGAAGATATTTCAGGTAGATGGTGCCTAACAAATTTAGTAGAATGCACACAAATACCAGGGATCCAACATACTACTACTCCTCACAGAAAGCTCTCCTTTTCAAGGCAATTACAATGAGTGAATGAAATTAAGAAGAAATGGCTTGCAAAACTAGTTCCTCCCCTCCTCAGGTAATAAAATCTATTGCCCCTGAAATCATTTCACTTAATTCTTACTTGCTAACACATCCCACAAAACCATTTTGCTGAGTGAGATTTAATAAATCTCTCAGCCTGGGATTAAATTTTACTGTTTTATGAACTGTTAAATTGCATTGTATGCTTATTAAAGCTGGTGTTTTCTTCCTTCTTGACACATACCCAACTCCACTCTGGGGTACAATTAAGCAAACAGTAGAGATTCTGTTTTCACCCCCAAAAATGCATTCCAACTGGGAACAAGATATGAGCATGAACAAGCTATAAACAATGTTAATCTAAATTTTTTAAAAATCAAATAACTTGTTAGCATAAACTCTTTAAAAAAATATGGTAGTATTTCAGCTGAATAATCATCACATTAAACCATAGCTGCTTAGAATGTTTTTTAACATTTAGTTGCCTGGTGAATTTTAAACAGGGTATTTGTTTACAGAGATGTGTATGTGATTTTAAGGAGAGACAAAACAGATGCAAGTTGTTTTCCCCATCATCAAAATACTTGTTGTAACAGCCAAACAAAGCAAATTATTTATTTCTTATATTATTGAAAAAGGCCTTAAAACTAACAAACAATTTTTTTTTTTAAATCTATGAAAATTAGAACTTTTTTTTCAATAGGCTATGTATTTTATTTTTTTTTAAAGTGTAATTTTGTCTCACACAAAAAGAGAAAGGAAAAGATTTTCCTCGTTTGTCTCAATGTCTCAGAGTTTGATCTATTATCAGAGAAATGGCAAAGTGGAACATGAAACAATTACAAATTTTGAGAAAATGTCAAGAGAAAAAAGGAATAGGAAAAGCACTGCAAAGGATAGTGATGCTGTTGCCACACTTCTTGTCACTACATTGTCATTACATAGGAAGGAATATGCACTTTTATTATCGACAGAATAAAACCATATTTCCTGGTATAAAATTTTGAATCGGCAGAACTCTTTTCATCTCACAAAAAAATCTCAGGTAATCGTGTAATTTGATAGAATATTTATGGTGCTAAGAACCTTGAAGTATCTGAAAATGAGTTAGATGGGTAGCCACTCATTGCAGCTTGATTTTAACTTACTGGAGGTGAAATTTTCAGACAATGTGAAATTTTGCCAGCAATTAACACTGGAGATATAGTTAGCAAGTAGCCTTAATATAGGTTTTATTGAAATAAGAACAGCAGCAGTATTTCTCTCATCTGCTTAACCTTTGATTCAGGATGTGAATTTCCTTTTAGCAAATAAACTGCTAAAGATTTAGAATACACCCTGAAGCGCATAGGAAATTTTTTAATTAGATTTTCTGACAAGGACATCTCGTCATTCTTGTGGAGCAAAAGCTTAAATCTTAAGTATGAGAGAAGAATTCAGTTAAGGGAATTAGTAGAGTCTGTGAATATTCAAAAATGCATCTTTTTCTTCAATGTTTACTTTCGAGTGGAAGACAGTCTAGTTTCAAAGCCAGTCTCTCTACACAAGGTTTGCTAGTCTGATGTAAGGTTAAGCTGTGACTGATTTCCTTAACTTTCTGATGAGCTTCTCATTGTCTCTTATTTTTAAATTAATCATTTATTGGACAGGTTATCTGTCACTACCCTGCATAAGTTTTCAGGGTGGCTTACTTCTTTCCAGTCATAGAAAGTGGAAAAAGTTCCCAATATAAATACTTCAGTCTATATGGTCTCCTACATTTATGTGGAATAAACGCTGTTAACTGTATGAAAAAAATAAAGGTTAAAAAATAGTTCTATAATATTTTTTATAAATTTATTTTCTCCCATTTTCTATTTTCTAGCTAACAAGACCACATAAAGTGTGATTTCATAAGACCCTGTAAATGTCCCATCATGTCATAAACTCTATTAATCCAAGAAGAAAATTGCTTTCAGTGCACTGCTTGCAATAGCAAATGCTGTCTGCCTGCATAAGAACTTAAAGAACTGTGCTTATGATATGCAATTAGGAACAACATGTTTCGATGTTAGGTTCCTGTATAACCTTACAAACAAATGTAAATTTTCCAGGTGAAATTTATTCTGAAGTACTTTCTCAACCTTTCTTTTAAACTTTAGAAATTATGGTATGTGCTATAATATTTTTTGCAATAAAAAACCCCTGTCACACTCTTTTATATACCTTAAGGACAGATAGCAAAAACCTAATTACTGGGAACAATGGGTCATTATTTGGTCTTTGGTGGTCCATTTCCTTTCATCTGTTCCCCTGCTCAAAAATCAATAAGATTGCGATCACTGCAACTTCATCAACCACATCCATAATAAAGAGCTGCCTGCTACTATTATATTAGCTCAGTATTCAAGACTTATCACACCACTTGAAAAGTCCTTCTGCACAAGGGATTCATAAGTAATTACAGAAAGATCCTACTCAGCATACTCACTGAACATTTTTCTACACACATGCAGCAAGAAAGTACACTTGGCAACACAAACAACTAGAGAGGCACAAAGTTAGAACAATCCAGAGATCAAATGCAAATCTGATAAAAAAATTTGAGATAAAAAAGCATTCTAAAGAATTATTCTCACATATTCTATTTTTGTATCTTGTAAGTTTCATACTGTTTGAGGATTTCAAAGATTACACACCTTCAAACTTCTAAATAAAATGACAAAAATAAATATACATTGATGACTTTGAAATGCAGAGACAAAACAGTTCTGAGTTTTCATAACAAATTGCTCCATTTACATTTCTCTCCCCTAGAAAGAACTAATGACACAGATTTTAATATCCTCAGCAAAAAACATGATTACATGTGCAGCCTTGCAAAGTTCATGTTTGCAGGAGAAAACAAATCGTTAAGCAGTGTAAAACATAACTAGCCCATAAAAGAGTACATGTTTGTTTCAAAACAGAATTCTGCTTTGTCAGTCTTCTATAATTCATTTATTAAGTGGCTCTGTTTTATCCTATGGCTCTGTTTTAAATAAGTACATTTTTTTGCTTTTGGATTAACACCTCCTTAAAATCAGTAATACCCGAAGGAAAAGTTATTAAGAGACTGCTGGCCTGTGATTTAGAAAATCAACCTTTTGTTTAGATTTAGAAAGTAGTTATTTTATGTTTGGGGTTTTTTTAGGCTTGTAAGCATAGTGATTTTTAGATTCTTCATTGTTTTTTGTCATTTTTGTATAATCTTTAATCAATCTGTATGTTATATGCAGACCATAGCCTAGACAGATTACAGGAAAGTGACCTTGTAACATTACACTTTATTTTCTTTTCAATTGTGTCTCCATCAATTGCATTTCACTGTAAATATCTTTTTGTTCCAATGAAGTTCTCCATTAATTAGGGTTTGCTTTCAGAACAAACTTTTTATCATGTTATGATGCCAGTTCTAATAATCAGATTCTTGTAAACTGAATTCAGGTTTACCATCAGAGTAGACACAGAATTAAATACACGCAGACATATTTGCATCAGACACATTTTGTTTTGATTAAAATCTGCTTATATTAAGTCAATTTATTCAATGATTGAAAAGCTGTGTTCTGATTTGTGACACTACTTTTCCATGTTATCTTCTAAAAATGTCTTCATAAAAACAGCCATTCTAACAGACTGTCTATTATTCTAATATATCAGTCCACAAAAATTTAGCTAATTTAAGTACAGCTTCAAACTGTGATGTTTCAGAAAAAGCTGAATAACTTTTAATGGTAACCTAAATGGCCTAATGCTGTACCTTGACACTGGAAGCTTAACTGAAGTTTCAGGTACTTCGAAATCCTTAGATAGCAAAGCACACAGAAGTCCAAAGTACAAAGAAAATAAGGAGAGAGAGACAAACAAAGTAAGGAAAAAGAAAAATTATATGAGTGTTTTCTATGTATATGAAATTTCCAAAACTTTTAGTAATTCAGTGCTAGAAGAAATAAAGGCTTACTCATAAGGACAAAGCAAAATAATTTTGCTATCATGTTAGGCATAGTTTGGTCAATATCAGAAGCAACCACAATCTTCGTGGTGATCAGATTTTTTTTGGATGTATATACGAATCGTGGTATGTCCAATAAAATTTGTAGCAATATACAAAATCCAAATTCGCCCAGTGATCCTTTCCCAAAATTTTGGAACCCTCTCTCTCTAAACATAGTGCAATTTCAAAAGGATATTTATATCATAAAGCCCACTGATAGTATATAATTATCACAATTACTAAACCAAAAATAGGAATTGAAAACTGAATATATTTCCAGCTTTTTCAATACTCTATCAGGACTCCATCCTTCAGGACAACAGTCAAATTTCTGCACTACATCTAAATCTCCGTTTAAAAATAAAAATGCATCCAAGCTGAGGCAGAAGTTTTAACAAATTTTTTTCATATCTCTGACTAATCTGATGAGGATTTATTTTTCCTGAAGTGTACAAATACCTCTTAACTATGCTTTAGCAAGATGTAAAACCATAATTTTCATATCATTCATCTTATTTTTAGAGATGTTAAACCTTTACATTTCAGAAAGTTCTGCATCTCTGAAATTGCAGGCTACATAGAGAAGACAGAAGGGAGGTGAGGAAGAAAACAGAGGAAATATACAAGGGCAATCTGCTTTAACTTCATTAATACAAGAATTTTTACTTTTCTCATTCATACTCTCATACAGTTTACTAGCCAAATGGCTAGTGCAAATGTGATGTCTCGTCAATTATTCCAGGTCTTTAGACCTTCTTTGACACTTCTGTACAGTTTCTGGGAGTTCCAAAAAGAACAGCAAGAGGATCATTCACATAATCCCTTTTCTATAAAGAGCATCTGCACCTGCAAGAAAATTTCACAGAATTCTATTCCTTCTTCAAAGAAATTATGATAAAAATGAGTGTTAATAGCTTAAAGTGTACAAGTTTTCCATTTGCCGCCATCACTCAGCTCATTTCTGTGTATTCTGATCCTGATGTTCTTTCGCAGTTTATCTATTTATCTCAGCACTTCACAACGCACTATCCTTAGGACGTACCCTCACTTGTACTAAACCAGTCTTATATTCCCTCACTTGCCTAAATTAGCCCAAAGAAGCGCTGTATTAATCAGATTGTACTCAAGAAAACAGAGTGTAGGTATAGGAGAATTCAAAGCAATGTCACATTTCTTTACAAGGCAATAGGCACACTCTCTTGGTTTTTATTACCTTTTGGCTTCTTCCAAAGACTGCCAAATAGTGTGATAAGAGGGGTTAAGAAACAACTTAAAAATAGAAAAATAAATCTAATTATTATCAAAAGATGGATTTTGGTAAGAGTTTATGAAGATACTTTTATAATATGTGGCCCTATACTGGATGTTGATATTTTAAAGAAATTACTTTCATGAGGTATTAAGTGCAACTGGCGCTTTGGACAGTTACAAGAAAATAAAATTGTTCTGTGTTATACATTGTAGAGCATGCAGACATTTCTATGGGAAAATACCTAGCTAACAAATAAAGCACACTCTACATGGTTTTGTAATGTAGATATATGTTTTAAAGAAAAAAAAAAAAAAAAAGGAAAAATCTTCACAAAATCAGTGTTTACCACATAGAAAATAACAGCTGTAGGGATGTAAGCTTTACCTCTTTTGCGCACATGCAAGTTTTAATTTGTATAACCACAGAGTGTATTTTCTACAGGATCCCACAGATACACATATGAAGTCCAGTACGGCTAGAAGAGATGAAAATCCTGCTCCATGAGGACTACAGAAGTGCATTTGTATCAGACGCAGTAAAAAGCTTCTAACTTGTAAAGGCAGCATAAAATTCATTGATGCGCTCCACAAAATTCCAAGCTTCTACTTTAATGTACGGAACGTCTGCACTTTTCTAGGGAAAGTTTGCACTTTTCTAGGGAAATGTTGCAAAAAAATAAGGAAAAAAAAATGCTGGAAATGTAACACTTCTGCCCTACTTGTCTACCTAGAACTGGCTAATCTGATTTAGCAGAAACTTTCTCAAAATACTTGTCACAAGAGATACATCTGCTCAGAAAACATTCAGCTGTGTGGCTACAGTGTGACAAAACTCTAAAAAAATTGAAAGAAGGCTATTTTTGGAAGTCTCTCTTATTAATATCAAGCAATACACTGGTCCTGCCTCTAAAGCTAAGTGGAAGTGATTATTGATCAGATATGGAAAAATTACTGTATAAAAATACAATATTTGCATACCCCCCCTGAAATTGAACAAGCTCAAAATATAGTGCCATGAAATTAAAATCACAATGAGTCATATTTAACCTAGATATCTAATATTATGGTCTCAATGAAACTGATCATTTTGCAAAGAATCCCAAACAGAAGTAAATTGTTTCAGGTTAACAATTTAGGATCTTAATTTCTTGATCTATTATTTCCTAGAAAAAAATTCATGTACAGTGGAATGACGCATATTTATAGAAGGAAAATTGTTTCTCCTGAAGTAGTTAATCCATGGTGTTAACTTCTGCCCTTGATGAAGAAATATTCAGATATTGCAGTGTGCAGGAAACGTCACAGTTGTTTAGGAAAAACCTTTCCTGAATGGTCATAAATGGTTCGAAGCAGAAAGGCAACATACAAATGAGGACTACAAGAGAGTAGTTTCTTCATTTTAACATGATTATCGTCTCATTTTTACAAATTTTAACAAAACAGGGAAGGTCTGAGTAATCTAAAGCTCAAAGGTACATATTTCAACCTCTCCGATTTCTTACCAGTTGATTTCCTTACAAATTCTTATCTAACATTTAATTAAAAATGGAACAAAAAATATCCGGTTATAAAAATCCCAAGAAGCCTTTAAGTTCCAAAGAGGTACAGCTAGTTGCAGATTCATCAGAAAGAAAGGGATGGAAGAGAATTATTTCCACAGAGAATTATTTCTGTGTGAGCCCTTTATCTTGAAAGATCTGAGGAGAACCAGTCTCTCTATACAGCATAGTAACTGAGGAATCTCACCTCACAGAGCTCTGGTTCACCACAAACATTGACACAGGAACAGCTAAGTTGGATGCCACAGCCATTAGCAGGACAGCAGTGCCAAAGCATAGGTAGGAAGCAGTTGTTAAACAATTCTCAATTCTCATCACTTCTTACTTTCTAGATAATGTAGAACTGTTTTTCTCTTGCAAGTGTGTTTCTACAAATAAGTTGATGTGTGAGAGTCTGCTTGCATAAACATTTAGATAAATTAATGTGATTCACAGGCAAATGCTTTCACCAGGCTTGTTTTGATACTTTAAACAAGTTATAAGCCTATATTATTTACTTCCCTTTCTGTCTATAGCATTTTCTATGTCTATTTTTGGCTTAGTCTCTCACCGAAACAAAAACACCACTTTTCCACTCATTTTCCTTTCATTAAGATCTGTTCTCACATTAATTTTGTAAGGCTCCATTACTCTGAAATGTCTACCACAGATCTTATTTTCGATCAGCAGCAAGCTTTTGAAGTGACTCTCCTGACTGTTCTCACATACCGGTGTTCTGATTCACATCATGGAGCAGTCTCATAGTGCATGAATCAGGCTCTTTTAAGATAAAATTCACTGAAAGATGTGATCTAGGGCTGCCCTTTATGTGCTCCATCTGCTAATTGGCTTTTTCCAAAGGAACAGACTAGAGATAGTCTGAAGCAAAATAGCTGAACATAGAACAGTGCGAAATACTATAGTATAGGTATAGTCAGGTTTTTGGCACCAACAGCTTTGCTTTATGGGGCTGCCCCCATTGGGTCTCTTCACTTACAATCCTAGCCATATTATAGCTAAATTACAGTGATTACCTGAGGAAAACTGGTACCATCTTCAAGTTTTTTCCATTTCATTATTACTCTGAAAATATTAACCTTACCTTTATTTCCTCTCTAAATACAGGGTGCAATTCCTGACCCTGTTTACTCAAAGAAAGAAAAAAATCTACCTCTGACCTGAATCGAACAATGAAATCTTTCTGCTCCGAAAGGATGCCAGCTGTTACTTTTAAAGTATGAGGAACTGAAAAGTCGTAAATGAAGCATTTTCAACTATACAGATATGAAGAAGAGGGGAGCAGCAGCATGTATATGCCATTTATTTATGGTAGATAATAGCTTTTTATAGCGGTCAATAGAGGGTTGGGTTGAAAGCCATTTGTCAGACTGCGCACATGCACACAAAGTGGAGATGGGAATGGTTGCCTTTGGCTCTAACTGTTAAAAAACAGTTATCAATCTTCATCTAAGTCTTCAAGGAGCTGTTCTTGGTGAGCAATCGATACTGCATTTGCCATAATAGCTCATTTAATTATTTTCATCCTAAATATCCTGTCAGCAGGGGGAAAGTCTTCCTGATTTTAATTAATTTTGAGATCATTGATTCTTTGCCTTTTCCTTTCCTGTGGTTACACTTGCAGACAGAAATGCACAGACACACACTTTTAGCCTGCAGGCTATGTAAGATGTATGACAAGTCCTTGGTGAAAACCCTGCATATTACTGAAGTATACCTAGATGGCATGCAGCTTCACTTTTAAATCTTTAACCATCAACTGCTGCAAATGAGCCCCTGGCACCTAAACATAGTTGGGCAAAACAGTAAATTGAAAACCGTGTTTGCTGAATAGTTTTCAATTAAAGAGTCCTTAAATCAATAGGCAGTAGGATATCACAGCCACAAGCCTGCTATAAGTTACAAGAGAAACACAAAGACAGAAAACAGAAGTCAGAGAACAGAAAATAGTAGTGGAAATTATGAACTTATATTACTTTTTAAAAATAAATAAAAATCTTGTATTGATGGACATCATTAACATTCAAAATGAAAACGCGTTAGGCCCTACAGTGCCATGTCACATTTCTTCTGTGTTAAATACTAAAAAGAAACAAGACACAATGCAAATCTTTCAGTAAAGAGACTTAAGAAATTGTAAAAGACAAGCTCTTAACAGAAGTGTAAGAGAAAAGGTTTAGTCTAGATACCCTAAGAGAATAATGCATCTTATACACGAGAAACCCTGCTTTCCATTCTGGGAGAAAATCGTTAACCTTGTTCATCCCTACACTCTAAATTGATGAGTTAACTGCTCTCAGAGTTCCCAGCAAGAGCCTGGGAATCAGGAAATGGAACCCAAACAGATAAAAATCCAGTTTTTCTCTTAGAAGAATATTTGTATTTTTATCTAAAAAGAGATGACAATAAGGTAAAAAAAGATTATTTTGAACTAAAATTGTTTTTGAACAGAATTGTTTATGCTACTTGTTCTGTGTATAGAGCTACCTGTATTAGGGATGCTCATACACATGGAAAGTGGCCCTTTAAGAAAGAGTAAGTTTCCATAAAAAAACACTCAAAAAAAAAGTTAATAGCTTCAAAACTGTATAGTTGGTGCTTGAAAGATCAGATGGATTCATTCCAATGTTATGTACAACTTTGTAAGGTGATTTGTTCCACTTCTATCTTTTCAGGAAAAGAAGACAGGAAAAAAAGAAAAAAAGGCAAACAAAAAAAAACAAACTAAAACAATCCGTAGTAAATAAAGCGACAAGTACACTAATGAAGACTGATTAAAATCTACATACATTCTAGAATGGTTTAAAAACCTCCTCAATCATAGCTCTACTGCCAGAGACCACATTTTATTTGTAACTAATAATAAAGCAGCTATATATGATCATTCTCATTTAACATGACATGGAATAATCATGAAGTGATTTAGTTTTATAACATGAATATAACTCCACAAAATGCCAGTGCATCAGAAGCAAGGCAAAACCACATTTCATTTTAATGCCACTGTACAAGGGATAGAGTTTGGTGGATCAACCAATGTCAGAAAAGACACAGTATTGCTGAGGAGAAATTAGAGAAACATCAAAGGGATACAGAATATCTCTCATTAACTTGTTTCTAGCAATCCTTAGAAGAGTGGCTGCCCTAGATAGAGCAGCTAGTTTTATACATTTTTCCATCAACATTCTTAGCTTACACCTTGGACAGCATTTCCATGTGCACCTCTTCACCACAAAATGCTTTTCTCCACTATCTTCCCCTGGAAATGGTAAAAATTACCTCGAGTGATGCCAGTCATTACTTTATCTAACCAAATGCAACTTACATACATTTAGTTTAAATTTCAGAAGCAAGTTCAGTCAATTACTTTTTCTTTTAAAGTAATCAAAATAAGCATTTAAAATTATTTCAGTTTGTTAAAATCCAAACTAAATTATCAGATTGGAATACTGGTAAAATATCATCACTGGATTCTCCTTAGATAAACTATACCTGTGCAACCAGCTATATATTAAAATTCTGAGAAAGCCTCTATCTCTGCCACAATCCACTAAGCAGTGTATAGTATTAACACAACAGAAAGAATTTAGAAAGCAGTCTTTTGCTTGAAAAATATAAGGTGGGAAAAACAAACCCAGGAAGCAGCTCTGTACTTCAGAGACAAATACAGTTCCTCTCGCAGACATTCCTCAGGGAAATAAACAGCAGCAGCAAGGCCAAGTCGAGAAAGCTCTCTGAGACGCAAAGCAAGATTGTAAAGTACTCCACCACATGCTCGCATTCCTCTGGGAACTGTTATCCTGCTCAAACAAATCCAACTCACTAAAACTGACAGTTGTGCACTGCTCTTTTTTCTTGAAGGATTAACATTAGGCAAAAAATATGAACTGAAAGTATCTTTCAAGAGGCAAACTAACTGAGACTATCTAATCACTGCTGCTAAAGGAAGGAGTATATACTGAGACTCCAGTCTATTTTTCTTGCTTATGACTAGGCACAAGAGATCTTCTGAGATACTTTTTTTCAAGCTGGTTTACATTCTTAAAAAGAAGAGAGAAAAAGAAAACTGAGCCAGCAAATTATCCTCAGAGCAATAAATATACAGAAAAATCTCTTTAAGACTGAACACTTCTGAAGATACACATTTCTAAGGATTCCAGAGTTGTTATTTGGATGTACATAATACATATGTGGCTTTGTGTATGAGTATTTTCCTAATGTACTGCTTTTAAACCATTTGATCCTGGTGAACTGTAAGCTTTACAGAACTAAAAAAAAAATGATTCATCAAAAAAGAGACTTAAAAAAAAACATTTGAGACAGCCGAAGTTAGACAAATGAATTCTATCTAAAAACTACCAAGAGAGCCATGAATTAAAAACAGTGATTCATCTGGCTATCCTGAGTTTAGAGGAAGCCTAGACATTTAGCTTGCATTGCATACCCTACTTTGAGAATAAGACTCTCTTGAAAAACTTCAAACACTTCAAACTTTAAAACCAAAGATCTGAATGGAAATCATACTATGTAATTTCTGTGATACAAATCAAACTTCATTATATAATTATAATAAGCTCCAATCCACACAAGTTAACTCCAAGGAAGCAAACTGTTTCATTGGATAATACTGTACTCCTTTTAAAAGTTAGACAGGATGGTTCACAGCTGTGGTGATCCACAAATAGTGTGTACATTGAATGCCTCATCAACTGTAAACTCATTCATATTCCTTGCATCTACCCAAAGTATGACAGCAAGAAGCTTTTTCACGTTTCCTAAATGTATTTTACTGTCCTGACCTCCCCTGTTCTGGAGCCAGCAGTTCAGATTGTCCCAGTCTTGTCCTGTAATTCAAAGCACTGCACAGAACTCTATTGAGAAATTTTAGCAATATTTGGAAATGAGCACCTGTAGGGAGTCTTTTTTTCTTTGACATTCTTTCACATGTTTACTTAAGCACCTCCCTAGCACTCATCTAGAAGGGACTTGCCACTAGAATCCCATAGAAACTTAAATGTGACAGGTCACTTTTTCAGGAAAGGGATACTGTACATATTCACAGGTGCTAGAGAACTTTGGAACAACTAAATTACAGAAAGGCAAAGTGCAAGAGAAAAAATTTTTCTCAAGAGGGGGCCAGGGTGAAGAGAATGAGAGCCCATTATCTCTGCTTGCAGTGCAAATGTGTTTGTACAAATATAAATATTTGGCAGTTCATACTTTGCAATGCAAAAAAACGGGTGCAACAAACCCCCCAGATTACATTTACTAGCTAAAGTACTACAAAAACAGTTAACCACCGAGGATTAGACAAGTAAAGAGGTATACATATAACTCGATCAATAATGTAATTTAAATGTGTCTCAGCTAAGGAAAAAGTGTGATACTAATACACACGCACATGGACAATAAATAAGATACAGAGCTCACGAGAAGAAGAAAGGACTCAAGGAGATTATCTTTCCTGCTTATACTGGAAAACTTTCTTAATTATAATGCTAAAAGAAAGAAGAAAAGTTCAGAAAGATTAAACTAATCTTACTATTTTACTAGTAGCTTCTCAAGGTGAGGTCAACAGAGATGCTTATATACTTAAACTTGTTTTAGCTTCCGGGAGAAACAAAGTGGCAGAATAAATGATTTTCAGATTCAGGAAAATTCGAACCAGGTAAGACAGACAAACGTGTAATGCTTGTGAACACAAATGCATACAAGGTGGTTATATCTAGCTTATCAAGTTCACAGATGAATAACACAGATATTAAGCACTGCAAAAAAGATAATAAATTAAGCCATTCAAGTTCTTCTAAAACAGATTACATAGGAGAAGTTTTTTAAATCCAGATTACAAAGGAAAAAAGCTTGCACTTTTCTAATTAAATGCATAATCATGGATGCAGATCCATGTTAGCACTGCTAAATGGCTTCTGCTTTAATGAGCCATTTGAAATGAAATGGTTGCCTGCAATTAGACATCTGCAGTCCAAGGACAGCAAGCCAACTATGTAGTCTGGCTGCCAGAATTACAGTTGCATTCCTCAGCAGGACAATGAGGAGAATGGATAATTGTAATTATAACATATACATCCCTTAGTGTTCTGTGGCTGAAAGAGTGTGAACAACAAGGGCTCTTAATACATTTAATTGCTGGCTGCTAATAAAGGGTTCACAAAAAAAGAGGACCATTTTTCAAGTGCATTCCAATTCCGTTAAACATCACAAACCAAGATCACTAAATACCCACCTGAGGACTAATCTCCAAAGAAACTGCCTCAGACCCTACAAAGTCACACAGGCTCAGTGTTCAGAAAGTTGAGAGCTGATACGAGAGCAAGTTGAAGAGATGGGAGACAACAGAGATGTTATTCCAGAGGATTCAGTACATGCTGTAACTTCTCTATTCACATTCACTTTATACAATCTCTTTGCAAGCTTTTTCCACTAAAACTTGAAAAAGATCCTAACTACTTTTTAGACAGGAGTATTACTGTCTCTTTCCTTACACACTTAACATATCTGAATATTTCATATATCAAAATGTTTCCATACCCTCACAGGAATAAGAGAAAAAAGGAACTGAATTTTGCCTATTCAAACTCAGTGCAGAAATCGTAGCTACATTCTCAGACAGAACGCTTCTCTTACCTGGTCAAATCATAAATAAAGAGGATTCAAGAGAGAATATCTTTTTATTTCTTCTGTGTTTCCGGTATATTCTGAACATATACTGAAAATTCACTGTGATTTTACTATATTGTAATTTATTCTGTAACAAGTAGCCACCTCAGCTGCTCTTCTCTGTGATATCTCACTGATTTTTTTTTTTAATATAATTCAGTAATGGTACTGACAAAGTAAGTGAGAGCATCATGAAGACATAAGAATTCTTCCAAGCTTATACATAGGCTTATACAAGGCTATCATCTTCAAGTTATTAGGTAAGATTTCTTTAATGTAATTGATTTCTTCCATTTTTATTTTCATCAGTTCCTAGATGAAGTTGAAAGACATTTTACACTTCTTGAATTGAATAGATGCAATTATCTAGACATGCCACTTGACTAATTCACTGAATCCTCCTAAATACTTCTCTCAAGGTGAGCCAAGCAACTTGCTGAATTTCTAAAATTTTAGAAACCGTAGGAAAAGATATTTTTTCTAATACTCAGTATAGTTACACTAAACCTTTAGACATTCAGACCTCCAAATGGAATCCACGTGCCTTATGCAACTCTATATGCAATGCACAGAAATGGAGACATTTCAGAACACAATTCATTTTAGCCAGCACTCCAGTTGAGCTTGCCAGCAGCAACTGCTCAGGACAAAAAGAAATCCTACCCTTTTTTAAGACTTAAGTATCTGAGGAAGTGTAGAACCTCCATAACACAGGCATCTAAAGCCTGGAAATCTCTTCTCTCTGAAGGACTCAGCTACTCATTTGTAAAGAGACACACAACTCACTTATGAAAATTTTGTCTCCATTTACCCAGGATATAGAGAAAACTCATGTCATCCTTTGACTGGTAGATGGGAGGCCTGGTAGAGTATAGCAGAGTAGGTAAAACATTACTAGACATCTAAGTGTGGATGAAAAAATTAAGTTATTAGACTCTAGCCTCCTAAAAATATAAAACCAAAGTTCCAAGTGCTACCTAAGAACAGTTGAGAAACAGTCATTCTACTCTTGTCTGAGAACAACTGTATTCAATGTAGATGAGCATGAATAAAAGCTAAAGCAACAGCAGAGAAAAAACATTTAGTATTAGAAGATTCTGGACAGAAGTATTAACATTTTCCAAGTCTTGCAATTTCACCTTTTCCTTCCTTCAGTTGAGGGAAGAAAATATAAGGAGGAAATCCACAGCCTTCCAGGTCAAAAGCGAACTGGGCTTAAAAATGCCAAATGTAAAACACCATGCTGGGCATAAAACACTGAAAATACTGAACATTTGCATAATTATATGTTCTCCTTAAACTTACTCTTCAAAAATGCCACAATAATTTCTGTATATTGACTATTACCTTCCGCACTCTTATTAATTTTCACCAGTTAAAAATCTCCTGTCTTCATTTGAAGCTGCTTCAGTCATCACCATGAACCGCCTGTGACTCTCCCGCTGTCTATACAAGCAATTATCGATGTTTACACTCTACGCTGTCATACTTCATTCCTTATTCGTATGCTCATATGAACCGCATGTTTATTATCAAAACACATCTCCAACCAATTCATGAGGACATGATGCAGTTAGTTCTTTTTAAAGCATAAAATATAATGCAACACTTAGAGAAGCTATCCCTTTTCATCAACTTTCATTAACTGCTGGAATATCACTGACATATTGCTACAAAGCAACCAACAGTGTATTTCACACAGTTGTTCTTCATTTCCTATTAAAAGTGCAGAGCAGCCAAGCAGAACTATATTTAATGAGGACTGGATGTCTTCTTTGGACATTGTTTTCATAAGGGGTTATTCAGCATACAACAGCTATTTCTTGAATCTGTCCATGGAGTAGAAAAGTGCCGTAACTAGAACAGGAATTCTTTTTTTGTAATGGTTCAAAGTGAAATAGTTACTTCTGAGTAAAGCAGAATAAGAAAAACAATATCCTCAAAAATTAAAAGCTAAACAGATATTGTGTGCTTGCTTTCCCCCCCACAACCTCCTCCCCCCTGCAGCATTCACTAGTCCTAATCAGAACAGGACACAGAAGAAAAATTAAAATTCCAATATCAAATTTCATCTTTGTCTCTAAAAAGATTTCCACTTTCCTAACATTAATTAAATATATCTTTTATATATCACATGAAAAAATATTACTCTAAAGATGTTTCTAACATTCTTGCTTTTTTTTTTTTAACTGAAGTTGTTAATAGAACAACCCCAGCAAAGACTGAATTTTTCCTTCATATATCTGCCAGACACACAAGGTTTAAC
>KZ505853.1:437831-452651 GCA_002844005.1 Limosa lapponica baueri
GTAATATCCTTTGATGAAAGAAGGCAGGAAATGCTTTAGACTAGATCCAAAGATATTCCATAGGAATGCACGAAATTAAGCCTCTATCTTTTTAAAAGGATACTGCCAGGTGCAAAGCTTCAGCTACCTACTTAATTTTTCAAAGCTCAAATCTACAAACAAAAGCTACCAGTCTATTAAAAAAACCCTCATTCTATGAATCAGTCAGATATACACTTAACATTTAGACGTAATTATTTGTAGTTTTGAATAACAGCTTTGTGCATAGTCTTAAGGGGAATTGTGTCAATAGGGGATAGTTGACTTCTAGTAATTTCTAATGTTTATAATGAACTAAACAAATGAAAATTCCACATATGAATAATTCATATTCTACACTAAAATCTATCCGTACTGTCACGAAAGCACAAGCCAATTACTCTTTCCTTCTTGTTTCCTATCTGTCCCAGGTAAAATAATATTTAAATAATATTTTATTTATGGCTGTAGCAAAAACATTTTTAAAAAGTCTTCTGAAAACTCATAAATTAACTAGTGGTTCCATTCAGTTCAGCCTATAGCAGAAATGAAAGACAATCACAGGGAGTTTTATAAATGTCTACAAAGAAAAGATAATTTAAAATTCAGAAGTTGTTGACATAGACTTGCACCTAAACAACCAAGTAGATGTCTGGACCTTATACATAGCCATAATCCACATTATAGTATACAATGGACTGGACTTATTATACAGAACTGATTTCAGAACAAAAAAAAAAACACCTAAAAAACTAGAACATGCAGTTCTAATTTTGTCAGGTCTTGATATTTTATTATTACACTCCGGAAATCCACCGTTCTTTAAGTTTGTTTGCTCAAGTTGTTCTGTCAAGTATCAGTTCTGATTTTTTTAAAGTATGTTCCGCAGAAATACAGGGTAAAACCTGAAAATATACATACAACTTAATCTTACAAAAATGGACCCAAATTCTAATATACATTTAACATATAAATGAATTCCTACAAATAAATTGTCATTGGATTTAAATCTTTTTTTAAAGCACATGTTAAGTCTTAAAATGAGTATGCTTCAAATTGGCATTATTTTGCCAATTTGCCAATCTTTACTCCTCTCCAGTTTCAGCCATTACCCGCTTCTTTAGGACAGGGTAAGTCATTAGCTTAGTGATCAAAGGACTGTGATCACTAATTGTGATTCCTCTCTGAACATAATAAATATGATCCTGCAAAGGCAGGTTCTTTTAAATCATGACATTCTGGAAAGCAGTCCAGTCCTATTCAAAGTCTATCTGTCTATCTACTAAAAGTCAAAGTATTCTGAAAACTCCAGTTTCAGATATATTTTTGAGACTGCACCTATAGTCATATTTATACCACATTTCTTGTGCTCTGTGGTTCAATTTTATATTAATTAATCACACACTGTAGGGGGTTACACGTTCACAGCAAGCAAGGGAACTGGATGGCACATGTTAGGAATATTGAAGAAAACAGTTTCTTAACCAGTGGGGATTAAAGAGTGAGTCAAAGAAATCAAATAGGAAAACACGCTAATTAATTTTTGTATGTTTGGGTTTGGGTGGGGTGAGTGGGTGGTATTTTCATTAAGAAACAAACCCCAAATTTCAAAGTGAGACTTGGCCCTTCTGACCCTTAACTGCTATATGAAATATCATAAATTAAGCAATAAACAGTAACAGAAGGTACAGAATTTATTTCTATGCAAAGAAACACTATTTAATTCTTATTCCTAAATGTTCTGAAATTTTAAATACATGTGCCTAGTGGTTAGCAGCCTGTAAGAAACTAATTATTCCTCAATATTTGTATCATAGATAAACAATTACAGCGCCATTACTATCAGTTACAGCAAAGTTGCCAAGGACTGAAACAATAGTCAGTAGGTAGGATAGTCATATACACCATCTCTAAGTGGGTATTGGGATCATTTGAAAGACTGTGAGTGAACACATAAAGCAATATTAACACTAAACATCTGCTAGTTGTTAGGAAATACACAATACTATAAAGGGATATTTTCTAGTCAGGAAAGACTAGAACAGGTCTTCGTATGTAGAGCAATATTGAAAACACTAGCACAAATTCTTAACTAATCCAATGATAATGTGCGTATATTCTGCTAAGGCTTCATGTTTTTATTTTTTTCTTATTATCATTTTTAGTCACTTGGTGGGGTTTGGGGTTTATTTGGCGGGGGTAGGAGGCAGAGACAGTTTTACTGTATAGATATTTAATTTCTAAGTAATCAGTCTCTCTTTCTCAGCACTTCTACCCCACTTCTCTCTTTTAACACAGTGTAGTAGCTTGAAACCTGAACTGTAGTTCAAGAAATGACCACCAGTGTAGACAGTGGTAAAGTAAGTTTTAATGGCTTTACATATAACATTAAAAATATCTGTCATAACATTTCAAAACACAAAAAAAAAAAAGAATAAAAAGGGAGAAAATACGGATGAACACTCTTAGACAGCTCTTATGTGATCAGCCATCAGGAGGCAGGCTGAAAAGCGAAAGAGCAACGGCAGTGGAGAGGAGTGTGTTAGAAAAGGGGGCTCCACATTTTTCCAGATGTTATACCAGGACAGAGGTTTTACAAATATGAAAGTCCTAGATGAAAAGAGGCAAAGAAGAGAAGCCTGGCTGAATATCTCACTGAGGAAATGGCTGCCATTTTTCAAATCAGTTATCACCTAAAACTAGAATTAAATATTGGTGTAAGAAATGTATTAGAGACAGAGGGTACAAGAAAAATTACAGACCTATTAAAGATGATAATTATTTTAGTGGGTTTACGAGCCTGAGATAAAGAAGCATCCCAAATGAAGCAGCGAAAATCGAAAGGAATATATGCAGATTATACTTACTCTAAATTTATTATATAGTGATATATTCTGCATAATTTTGCTCCAGTGAGAAATTCACAGTCAAAAATGGAGCTCTGCACCTGCTACTTCTTGTTCTCACTGGTTCAGTTTACAGTTCTGTGGGCACCAGAAGGAAACCTACCTGGCACACCAAGATACCAGAATTGAAACTGTATGGACCACAAAGGGGTCCATCACACATTTCTGAAAGTACTTTGTACTTTACAATCCTTTCCACTCAAATGTTTACACATATAACTCATGTTACACATACAACACGATTTGATTAGACTTTAGAATTTAGTATACCTGTGAATTATTAGAAAGGAGGTTTCTCACATGAGATTTAAAGACAACTGGATGATTTAGACTGGATGCAAGAAAGAAATAATTTATGATGAGGGTGGTGAGACATTGAAATAGGTTTCCCAGAGAAGTTCTGGGTGTCCCACCATTGGAATTGTTCAAGGTCAGGTTGGATGGTGCTTTGAGGAACCTGATCTAGTGAAAGATGTCTCTGCCTACAGCAGCAAGGTCAGACTAGACTGAAGGTCTCTTCCAATCCAAACCATTTGATGATTCTATGATTCTATAGATTATTGTTTATGAAAGTCTTGCGGTTTACTTTTTTTATTGCTCTAGATACAAGCCCTCCCTTGCTACACATATTTCTGTAAACTACAAATTCTTAACCATCATTTTCCCCACATTATAAACCAAGGAAAATCATCCTGATTTTCCAAAAAAAAAAATTACTTAGCAGTTCATAGGTAGGTTTTATAAAGAAACCAGGGCAGCTAGTTTAACACGGTGTACAATAGACAGAGATAATCTACTCCAGTCACTCTGGATAACATCTACTTTTCTATATTGCTTGATACACACAAGTTATTTATGTCTACCCTCCAAGCATCTTTTACTGAATGATAGGATGGAAAATTTTTGCAGAATAGCAGTTCCTAGAAAAGCAGGACTTTTGCTATTGTAGTTGAAAGGAAAATAGGAAAGCTATTTGTCTGGTCAGAAATATCAGCAGATGAGTGAGGACAGTTAGCACGACATAGAAAAACCTCTTAATCAGATTTTTTTTTTCCTCTTTTGGAAACTGTATATCTGCTTATGGTACAGTATAAACACTAATAATTTTTACCAGGTGTCAGAAGCAACATTAATTCATTTATCCTGCTAAAAGATAAATAATCACAAAAAAATATTGAGACCTTTTTAGTGGAACCATATGTTAGAACTAAGACGTCCAGCAGTGGCTTGGCATATTCAGATGTATTCTTTCATGGTGGTGGCAATGTCTTAGGCTTCATTTGTTTCTGTTTGCAAATAAACTGCCCAGAGAACAAGTTTAGAACTACCCAGGAAATATTAAATATTTGGACACAAACAGATACCAAAACTACTGACATTTATACTGAAGACAGGGGGGCATTTGTGGATGGCAAAACTGAATACAACAATTTTATGTATTATGCAATATCTATTCAGGCACACTAGTGAAAATACAACAAAATCAGTAACTACACCTGAACTGAAAAACATAATACTTTAAAGAATGAAACCTTTTTCTAACAACAAAGAAGTACCTTCCAGATCATACCAAAGCAGTTTGAGCTTGATTACAAAATGAAAATAAAGACCATAGCTATCATGGTGGAGACAATGACTCTAGGAGGAAAGTCAATGAACTATTAAATAGGAAATCATCTGTTTTCAGATTTTACTTCACCACTATCACAGTCCTCCAGTGAGCCATTATCTGGTAGAGGGGGCCTTAATTTTCTGGCAGAAAATTTCGATGCATTTAGCATAGCTATTCGTATCATAATGTGCAATCACCCCCTCATAAGAAATTCCAACTAAAATGTATGCTTTCCCAGCATGGTATCTCCATTAGCACATCCAACTGCTTAGTAAACTCAAAAGACTTAATGTTATTCCATTACTGGCTGTTGAAGGCCTCATTATCTAATCTTGGCCCACTCAATGGCTCATACTTACCCAGAATTTTTTTTTCTCCCCTAGATTGTCTTCCCACAGGGCATTACTCCACTGGAATAAGTCATAAACTGATATACATAAATAATATTACCTTACTAGTTAAAGACCTCTGGTTCACATGAATTGTTGAACTAGTACTGCAGTGCATTTTTTGTTTCCTTTTTTTTTTTTTCAAAAAAACCCCAATGCTCAAATTCTTGATGTTGCCCTGCTAATGAGGAGAAGACATATTGAAAGAATAGCATCACAATAAATTGACTCATGGTGATTTGTCTTACTAGCTTCTGCAGTGTAGCCTCTGGCTAATCTGAAAATGCTATGGAACCTCATAAAACTTTTCAGTACTTTACACAATCACATTCTTATCAAAAGAAAAGACCTGGAGCTTTGTCAGCTTTTCTGACATGAAGTGCTGTATCTATTCAAAAAGTTTAAAACTCCTTCCTCCCTCTGTCCATCTCTGGCAAGAAGTAAACTGCTTGGGTTTACAAAGTGCAACATGAAAAAAGGTAATTTCATCAGGTCTCTACGAAACACACGTAGATTGATTTGGACAGATAAGGAGCAAGAGTCTTCACTAAATGTCATGAGGAAGAAAGTATTGTAGAGTGCTATATTTTCTGATATGGTCATTAAATTTGCTACCCAAGTCCTACCCACCAAATTAATTAAGACATTCCTTCAGGTGGTGAAATCTGCAAAAATCCACAATTAAAACAGAACATACAGCTAGAAAAACTGAGACAGTACTGACAATTGACCTTCTGGGACCAGCCTTGAAAGCAACACCATTCGTGCGTTTTAGGGAAACACAAAACATGTAATCTCATTTACTTACAACTTCTACCGTATTGTTAGTGCATTTTTAGTTAGTTTATCAAAATACATCATCACCTTGGTGTGAATGTAGTCACTGATACACTTACTTAGGGCCCCAAAGTAGTATCATCCATATTAAAGAATACATATGTTCTTAGAGGTACTGGCAAGACAGATTAGAACTTTAAATACATCATCAAAAGTCAAAGAACAATAGAATAAAAACAGAAGAGTGGTCTGCATGTGTAAAACCCACATACATCAGAAAGGAATCTTTTTATCAAAAATCAGCCATTTAAAATTGGCCAGCCAATCACGTAGGATCTCTATAGACACCTCTTCAGTAATACAGTCTATGCAGCTTTTTTAGGAAAAAATTCTGTATTCTTACTCTACTGACTGGAAAAGGAAATATAGGCAATTACTAGACATCTGAATTTTACACAGATTAAGTTAGGAGAGGTGAACTCCACACATAATATTATCTTCTTCATTAGGAGGTATGTATGTACATTTCACTCTGAAGCACAGGCAAAGGATATTAAACTTGTTCTCTGGGCAGTTTATCTGCAAACAGAAACAAATGAAGCCTAAGACATGGCCATCACCATGAAAGAATATGTCTGAGTATGCCAAGCCACTGCTGAATGATTTAGCAGACCACTAGCCAATCCTGGAAAGGCTCTACACGGTTTGCCAATAAGCTTTCTGCAAGGTTACCTCTTCAACAGCTGCATAGAACAGAGTCAGGCAGATTAACCACTGTGCCTATGACTGTACCATGTAGACAAGCTCAATTCATGATTCTCCTTACATTAAAACACAGCAAACCAGCTAAGCTCTGAACAGAACATGGAATATGTTTCTTGTTAATAGTCTGATATATCACAACTGATATATTCTAATACATCTTCTGTGCTTGTAAAAGCTTTAAAAATTCTATTTGAGACCACATTATATATAATAAAGTTTTGCTGTGATTTGATAAATTCACATGCCTGTTAGAATTAAAATACAAGCAAAACAGGAAGTGATGCAGATGTTTCTCCCAAAACAGAAGGATAACTTCTAGAAAAAAAGGAAGAACCGGTACTCTCGTTTACCAACAATATGATGTCTGTGTAATAAGCTACAATTCTTCAGGAATATGAGTACAGCACTCAGTTTCATGGCTCTTACTGCTGTTGTTTTCGGAGAGGTTCCATCACATCAAATAGTGCTCTACAGAGCTACTGGACATGAATCTCTCAGAGGACAGCCATGAGGGGTTGTGGAGTATAAATTAAAGTTCATAAGATAATTCAAGTTTAAGAGACCTCAGGAATTCCCTAGTCCTAGCAAGGGACAACCCCTTGCTCAAAGCAATGTCACTTTTGAGGTCAGACCATGCTGCTCAGAACTTTATCAGGTCTTGAAAATCTGTAAGGATGGAGGCTATACAACCTCGCAAAGCAATCTGTTCCACTGCTTTACTTTCCTCATGATGAAAAAGTTTTGCCTTGTATCTACTCCAAACTTCTCTCAGTTTATGCCTTTGTTCTTATGCTCACATCATGCACTGCCAGGAATAGCTTGGCTCTGTCTTCTTGATAACCTCCTTGCAGGTGTTGGGAGGACTGCTGTTAGGTCCTCACAAGGCCTACTTTTCTCTAGGCTAGTTGCCTCAGCTTCTCCTGATAGTGCAAGTGCTCCAGTTCTTCAGCCCTGACAATCTTGGTTCTCCGCTGAACTTGCTGCAGTTTATCGACATCCTTCTTATACAAAGAAGTTACTGTACATGTTCTGTTCATGCTTCCAAATGCAATATTTGAAATGCTTCAATCTTCTGTTTGAGTCCTGAAGTATTTTGTTCAATTCTCTACTATCTTAAGGGAAAAATAATTGCAATTCTTTATTGGGTCTATGTGCTAACTGTTTCCAACCATGTAAGTCAAAGAAAACACAGCTTAGAGAAGAGGGCAGAATACAACACCACAGGCCTAAATATCACTATAAGAATCCATTTTTAAGGGGGTACTAAGGAAGCCTTACTGACCACATCATTCCATAATGTGTAATGGGTTGCTCCCAGTGATGCTCTGACAACACAGAGACACAAAAAATTTGAAAAATGCTTATAGTAAAAAAAACCCAAAGCAACAGTGAATTTATACACTATTACAAAACCTTAAGTGAAAACATTTTCAACATTTTCCATACTTCTTACATCGAACTGCACTTGCCTGAATTTTAATAACATACCTGTAATAATGCAAGCTGCTTCAAAAATTAAGTACTGCATTTCAAAATTATCACAACTTACGGAACACAAAGAAAACAATACTTTAGTGGTTCTGGAAAGCTGAAAACATCTCTGCAAATGAAGAGACAGGAACACATCTTTTCTCAGGGAACAGCTCACTCCTTAGGACCAAATCATTGGTAAAACTTGTATTAGATCTGGTTGGCTAGTTGTTGCTAATTTATATTCCCAGAAAAGCCCTTCATTATTTTTCTGTAACAACTATGATACCTAGAGTTCAGATAGTAAAGATTCTCTCATAATAGTGCTTTTATCTCCCACTGCTCTACTGATGGACTTTCTGCCTTGATCTCACTTGTAAATCAATACAGGTCCCTGACATTCTGATTTTAACCAACAGCATTGAATAAACTTCATACAGATCACCTAAACATTTTGATTCCCAAGACTATTCTGACCAAAAGTAAAAGAAACTAGTATTTACAAGATAAAGAAAAAAAAGACTAATATATGTAAAAATTTGAAAATCTGCTTGTAATTTTTACTCCTGGAATCCCCTCTCCCTTGTCTGATCTGTGTCCCTGCCCATGGCAGGGGGGTTGGAACTCGATGATTTTTAAGGTCCCTTCCAACTCTAACCATTCTATTCTATGATCTTTCATTCATCAATACATTTTTACTCAAGCATCATCCTTATGAATCTCTTGATTCACAGCTTTTTGAAAGGAGTGTAATTTTTGCCTCAGAGAACTGCCTGCAAAAGCTAACAAAACTCACTGATTTTCTACCATTTTTCCTGAATTTTTTTGTGTTCAAGCTAAACTTTAGTATATATACACTTTATTATAGTGTTTCACATTTTACAGTTTCAGTTTATGCTTCTTTTATTTATATAGTTCAAGTATCTCCCATATGTTTTGGTTTTTTTAGGAATGAACCTTAAATGGTAATCTGATCTCATAAAATTCAGAGTAACTTCAATAAAATTGACAGGTACCTTTATTTTTAACCTAATACAGCTGGTTTTGTTAAATAAACACACACTTTATCTGGGTGCAGGAAAGAGCATAATCCTCACTTTTTTCTCTGCCTTTCTGCAAGAAATTGTAGTCGCTAAATCCACTACAATGTCATCCAGTATTCTACGTTCCCGTCTAAAAGACAGAATCATTGACTTCTTTTTACATTAGTAGATTTAAAAAGATGTCCTTATAAATGCTAATAAATATTTGTTCATAACCAAAGTAAACCTGAGCTTTATGTTCAGCTTTGCAAAACTACATATAAAGCTCCTTATAAGTCCTTATACGTTTGCTTTATAAGACACAGCTGTGCTTGAGACCTCATGCCTTCTTTTCATATAAAGATAACATCTTTCAAGATCTTCACGTTTAAACCCCTTTAAACTGTTTTAAACAATTTCCTAATTTCTGGTGTCTGCTCCTAATTGATGACCTTTATCTAAGACAAATATTGAGTCAATACATAGGCCAAATATGCAACAGTAAAGTCAAAAAAACCTAAGCATGTTCAATGCCAAAAGAAACACAGGCACAATACTCTCTGATGCAACTTGACATAAATTTGAATAAAAGGTAAATTTAGTTTTCTTTGCATATTTAGGGTTTTTATCTAGAATACTGTCTTAGGACTAAACCCAGCAAATGAAGATAGAGACATTATTTGTATTAACATTAGTAGAGGAATATTCAATTTTAAAGAGAAGGGTTGTGTTATTACTCTCCTTCTTAATTGCAAAACTATGGCAAATCTAAGCATTTACTAACCAAAATCATTGAGCACATCTTCACTTTGTTCAAAGATACGAAGACCTGACTGTTCCAAAGAACAAAGAAGCCTTTCTAATTGCTCGCAGATGTTGCTATAAATCTTTCAATCCAAGACAGAAATATCTCCTTTTGTGAATATAGACTTTAATTTTTCAATTCTTGATCATGCAGTGAACTTCAGGCTTAGGACCTTACATGCACGACAGTGCTCTTTGAACAGAAAGAGGTACGTCAGTGTTAACACTTCCATATTCAACTGGAAGTTGAAAAAAAAAAAATGTATCCAGCTGTATAGCAGATACTTCTATGTGCTTGATTTATTTCACACACAACAAACAAACAAAAACCCCAAAAAACCCCCAAAAAAAACAAAAAGGAAAGTTTGAGAATAAAATACATATTCAGAGGCAGAAACAGAGCAGAAATATTCATAGGGGACACAGAAGTTGTGAAGGTCACAGAGGTATGTTCCCTTCTATTGTGCTTCATAGAGATATATTCTATTAACAGCAAAAAAAACCCCAACATCAAACCAAACCTCAAATAAGCTTAATGCTCAGAGGATAAAAAAAATGTTCCACCATTTTCTTCCTCAAAGTATCATTAATAAATTGGTTTCTATGTAATTTTATATACATTGTGTTAGTATATGTACCAACAGTAGAATTTAAAGTTTATAAATATGCAATTATGTTACTGAATTAATTCCCCCTGCCCCTAAACACAGCCATGAACCAACAGAAACTGGTCCTCATGAGTTATGTCAATTACCTGGACATTTGTTGGGAAAACACTGCAGAGGCAAGCAAGTTTTCCATCAGGTTCCTGGAACTCACTGAGGACTTCTACAGTGGCTGGATATGCCAACGAAGAACAGTGCGTTACTAGATCTACTGCTTATAAACTGAGAAGGCTTACTTGATAACTTATCTACCAATGGCGATCTCAGATACAGCAATCATAACATCATGGAGTTTAAGCTCCTGCTAAGCACAATGAAGACTAGTAGCAGGACTTGGATTTTATAAGAGCCAACTTCAATATGCTCAGCTGTGAGGAATTCCATGGGGAGCATCCATGAAGAGCAAACGAGCTTGGATATGCTGGGACTTATTCAAGAACAACCTCCTGGAGACACAAGAACGCTCCATCCCCTACAAAGTAAAAGGAGGGCAGCAGAACAAAAGACTATAGGTATGCCAGTTTTCTCCAAGGAGTCCAGGACAGTCCAGTCAGGAAATTATGTTGACATCACCTTTTAAATTAGTCTAACAACTTAATGAAATAACTGGTTAGTAGTCCTCCAGCTGTTAGCTTGATGTTTCCTGGCTTCAATTCTAGACATAGTCTAGAAAACAACCTGCAAAACAACCTGCTCAGGAAGACCTCATACTTCCAGCATTCATGTTAACATGAATCACACTGTGTGAAGCACCCTAGAGACTAAGACAGAAATGATAAGCTGTAATAAAATGATAACTGTAATAAAAAAGGGGTTTTTTCAGTTTGAAAATGAATAAATAAATAAATAAAAGGTTTATTTTCAGCAGTCTTGCAGAGAAGAATATTCCTTCAGATAGAGTTATTTTCATTTGGATTCTAACTACAATCTTACTCAAACTTTGGAATCACATAAGAATAACTGTTCTGTATTTTAAGCAAATAGAAGGCTAAGAAATCCAAAATAGTTTGAAACTAATATTGTTTATCTTTTATGTAAACAACACTGAGAACAATCATAACATCAGGCATACACAATTTGCAAAGTAGTGTTTTCTGAAATATGTCATTTATCATGAAAAGACTGAGGAAGGATTGCCCCTGTGCTCAGAATTACCTTTAAATTCTCAGTCTTCACTCAAAATATGAGTGTAACAAAGTAACTTACATAAAACTTTGGGTAACTTACATTAAAAAAATTAGACTTTTTTTAAATGAGTGACCTTTGAAGACCCTTTTAAAGCAATTATATCGTTCACATTAAGTGCCAAAGTAGTCTAGCTGACTTCAACAGGACTACTGACAAGTTTTGTATTGCTTTTTCAGCAAGAAAGCACATTAAACGTTTTGTTGAACTGAGGCCTCAAGCAAACTGCTCAGTAAACAGATAGATTGAGTAATACATCCATTGCTACATATGACAAAAAGAGATAAAATGAGATTTTGTTTTTATAAACAATATTGAGAGAAATTACATGCACAGAATATCCTTTATAAAATAACACTTTCCTGGTAGCATGTCATCACTAAGCTTGAATAAATTATTCTATAGCATCAAAATAATTACTTTTTTAAAAGTTTAATTTTTATTTCCAGGCCGTTACACAGCCTCTCATTGTCTGAAATAGGATACAGACTTATCTCTGCTATTAACATACTAGACATATACTCAGGCCTTGGAAAGTGGGAATATGAGGAGTATGAAAACTGTATTATCTGAAATCTCTATTTCACAGCATCATACTGTATACTTAATACTCTTTAGTGCATTTTGTATGTTATCTATGCTGAATGTGGCTTGGGACAGCAGAGGCCTTAGGTTCACAAAGAAAATATATAATAATGAAAGAATGTTAATTTTGTTTCCAGCCTGACATAAGGGTATTCACATGCAGAATGAGGTTGATGCTTGAATTTTCCTAGGCACTGTTTAATAGCTCTGTATGTGTGCTTGTGGCAATTGTATTCCCACTAGACTATTTAAATGGAAAATATATTTACTACTACAATTCTAGTTAGAAAGTTGATTAAGCAGCCTAAATGTAGGCATATAGAACCATTTAAAATATTCAAGGATATGCGAATCATCCACAGAAGTTGTGCAGACATGACTATGGACGTATAGGACACCTGTGGTGTTCTGGAGGGGCAGGTGGAGGCCAGGCACAATATCCTGTGGCAAATGGAAAGCACTAAAATTGAGTCCATGATGTTCTGGACAGGAAATAGTGTTATCCCTTAGGAAAATGAATTTAAGCAATAACTATATATCTGATCTGGATGAAAATCCCAGTGAATTTAAATTTCCATTTAAAATGGAAATAGAAATGGTGGGCTGCAGCTTAAGGAGGTAAGCAAAAAAGATTCATAGGGAGAAGTAATATTTTTATCAGACAAATCTATACACATCTGGAAATGGAGAAAATGGTAAAACGTTCAAGCACATAAACCTTCAGGTCTTCAGAAGAGAGGATGGTATGCCCAGAAGCTTGTTCATTTCTACCAGCTATGTCAACTGGTCTAGTAATTAGTTAGCATTAATTAATAACTGAAAGAAATAATACATTCTTATTTTTCATAAATCAGAAGCATATAATGAATCGAGACAGACAGAGCTTACCAAACTACACCCAAATTAGCCACCTGAATATTCAGACAAATATTTACATACTATCTTAACTCTTTTTCACTCCATTACAGTATGTAGTATTTAACACTCCATCAAATAAAATAATCAGCTCTTCAGTTCATCTGTATTGCCATATTTAAGCTGGGCATATACGCAGTAAACTAAGGATTAGCCAAATTACACACATATATGTGGCAGTCTGGTGAAGTTCCCACTGACTGGAAAAGGGGTAACATAATGCCTATTTTTAAAAAGGGAAAAAAGAAAGACCTGGGGAACTACAGACCAGTCAGCCTCACCTCTGTGCCCAGCAAGATCATGGAACAGATCCTCCTGAAAACCATGCTACAGCAGATGAAAAATAAGAAGGTGATCGGTGCCAGCCACCATGGCTTCACTAAGGGCAAATCATACCTGAAAAATTTGGTGGCCTTCTACAGTGGCGTTACAGAGTTGGTGGATAAGGGGAAAGCAACAGACATCATCTACCTGGATTGTGCAAAGCATTTGACACTTCCCACATGATATCCTTGTCTCCAAATTGGACAGACAAGGATTTGATGGATGGACCACTCTGTGGATAAGGAACTGGCTGGATAGTCACACTCAAAGAGATGTGGAAGCTGATGAGCACACAGTAAGAGCTAAATTGATGGTCCCTTCTCTCCACAAATTGAATGATTTACATTGCTACTTAACCTAGCATGGCTACACTGTTACTATTCCACGTCCTACAACTGCAGCTATAATGATTGCTGGAGTTGTTCATTCTCACAAATAAGTATGGTGATTACAGGTTGAATTGATTATGCTGCTCCTAAAGACAACATTCTTTAACCATAACAGCAAAGAAACACAATAAAAGTAATCTTGCTTTTGGTTCACTTTTTGTGAAAAGTTACAATACCCTGTATAAATAAACTATTAAACTGAATTTCAGAATGCATATCCTAAGAAAACTGCTGTCTTTAACAGATTATGGTATACTGGCCTACAGTCCTCAGACTTTAAATTTCATACAGTGCAGACACTTGCATAATTCCTGAGTAAAGGCACTTAAGTTCCTAGTTCAAAAAACAACCGATGTTTCAGCTAGTTTTTCAGACTGTATAGGACCTTTTGCAGGTTGCAGAAGTTCTCCGATTTCCCTACTTGTTGTTACACAGAGTTCTCTTTATTGCTCTGTAAAGATGTAGCAGGAGAGTCCTAACATGAAAGCATTACATAAATCCATGTTAATCTTACTATTTTTATAAATAAATGCATACATCCTCAAACCACATCTGGAAGAATTCTATGAAATCTTCCATAGGACAGAAGGTGCAATTTCTGCTAAATGCTTTACAGCACTTGGGTATATCTTTCCTTAGTGGTAGGATTGCAAATTTCTGATAGATCCTGTCTCCTGAAATATGAAGAAAGACTACATACAGGAGTCAAATATTTAATAATGCAATTAATTTTCAAAATAGCTGACATATCATTTCTAAAACATCTTACAGCATGAAATCCTGCTTAGTCCCTAAACTCCTGAAGTTAACTGTGCCTAGGGGAAACTCCTAGCTTGTAATGCCATAATAAGTAATTGTTTAGTATTTCCTTTGAAGTACACACTCGCTACCACAGTGTTTTACTAAACACATCTCATCAGCAAATCCAGAAAATTCCTTTCACTAAAGGGATAATTATAAAATCTGTCTATATAACAAGCTGTCCTCTTTGAAG
>KZ505853.1:453661-478628 GCA_002844005.1 Limosa lapponica baueri
GGGGTGCCGGTTGAGCAAGGTAATGAATCTGGGAAATATATACTTGTCTTTCATAGCAGGAGAAGAATGCTCTCAATACTATTCATGTCCAACTATTTGACATTAGTTATCTTTTTCATGAAAAACATCATAAAGCCTTGGTTATATCATGATAAAAACTTTTTTTAATTTTTAGTTTTCACATGGCTTTTAAACTACAAGTGCCATGGTTTCAATGCCATCCCTTATCCTCTTAATGTCTTCCAATCTTGTTTGTAATGGAAAAACAAGTATACTTTTCAGTTGTATTAGCTTAACCAAGTTAGTTTAACACAATTCAAAATTATTTACCAAAAGTAAGCCAAAGGGCTCTGATGATTATTGGGCTCTTTCACCTGATAACAGCTGGCCATTTAACACAGCCTTCATGCATTGGTCCTACGAATTGAATTAATGCACCTGAAAATTGTTGTCCATCCATACTCACCCTTATACCATTCTTTAGGAATTCTTTGTCTTACTATTGGATTCAACAAAACTTCTGAGAATATTAAACTAACATAACCACAAAGCTAAGAAGGTGAACATTGAGATAAATCAGACTTCACAGGACAGTCATAAGATTTGGACATTGAGTGGTTGCGTACAGGAAGCTTTCTTACAATGAGGTGAAACAGAAAACAAACAAAGAATGTAATATATAAATATGTCCCCCAAGACTTTTGGGTGCGCAAATATGCAGAGCTATTTAGGGGAAAATACCTACACATTTATGAATCCACATTTAATTTCTATTCTCAAATTCCAAAACAATTACGTCAACATTTTTACTGTATTCCTCAAAATGGCTTGTGTCAAAATGAATTTCCTAGACAGCTCTGTGGAGTCAATGCATTTGTATATTCTTTTGATTAACGATAATGTATGAAGATATTAGCATATTTCCTGGTGATATTTGCATCTTCTTTACAATTATGTATTTAAAGAAAATATCCTTGGATCTATTCTCCTTATCCGAGGAAGTCTATTCATAACCTTTTAAAAATTTCAAATCTTTATTCATAAAATCTCATCTCTCCTTTTCTGAATCAGAAGAAAATCCCATACAAAGAAATGAACCATAAGCAACCCATAACCTGGGTGTGCAGCAAATCTCTACATTTTTGCCCTCAGTATTTAATATCACTGCAAATTTTTATTACAACTAGTTTTCACTTGCTGAGAAATATGTTTCATGGTGGAGAGCACCTAAGCTTGAAAAGCACCCTATGTCTAGAAAAGAAAGGGGAAATTTTTTTTTTTTTTTAAAAATGTTAAAAAATTAAAAAGAGAATTAAGAGTGGAAGAAGAAAGCTCACAACTAAGTAATGCTCCATTCTGCTATGCAGCCTACAAAAGGTATGAGACCCAAACTATGATTTTTTCTGAAGAAACGCTTTAATATTGACCTTAGCTATAGCATCAAGTATCACAGTTCTTCCCTGCACCTACCATATACAGCTACTAAGGTGAATATTAAAGAATAGAACTGATAGTCAGAATAGAAAAAAGCAGGCTCTTTTTTACATAAGATGAAAGCAGACAGCAAAATTGGATGATAGGCAAAAGCAATTAGTAAGGAAAACTTTATGTCAACGAAGCAGCAGAGCTTGTTAGGTCATCTTAATTATGCATGCTAAGTTCTGACTTGAGGCACAGAAAACTGTGGAAGATTAATAGTTGTAGAGTAAAAGAATTCTGAACTCATAACACTTTATTCATGTTCTACTTTGCTTGATCTGAATCATATTTGTCATATATAAATGTAGGAGTGCATTTATGTAGGAGTGCATTTATGCTCAGGGTTTTGGGTTTTGTTTGTTGGGTTTTTTTTCTCCTTCTGTATGCTACGTGTACAGACTCAAAAATAAGAAGTCAAGTATGTCGAAGTAAAGTTTCTTGAAAATAGTATGTTACTTCTCTGTTTTCCAGAATATCTTTCCATTAATGTAGTACAGATAACAATGCTGTTAGAATTTAACAAAACCATTCAGTCATCATAATTAAGTAGTTTTTCCATCTTACAGGAAAATCCAAAATTCAATTTTTTTGCTCCAGGATAAATCAGGATTAACCCTTGCAAAGCTAAACTTTGTAGAAATAAAAGTTACATAAATTAGATGTTTTCCTTTCATTCTCTTTTGTTGTTTTGTTTTAGTTTTTTTTTTTTAAACTTACATAATAAATTCATTTTTCAAGAAGAAATCTTATTCTGGTTGAAAAATAGCATGGTTTTTTAAATGACTAGTCATTTTGCTCAAGTGAAGCAAATTTAGTATAAAGTTAGTGAAAAATAACAGTAATTAATATATCATATATCAGAGAATTGTTTAAAGATCCTCAATCTAGTTAGAAGTTGTTTTGTAACATTGCAACACAAGACTCAGACGATACAGTTTCAATCTGTATTGCAATCTGCAAAGCTGAAATACTTTCGAGGCAGATTTCCTCAACAGAACCCCAGGTTTTTGTTCCCAAATCTCTCATAAATTTTGTATAGAAAAAACCCCCACATTTATTTTGGTGACATATAACTCCAAATAATTATCTTGGAGCAAACCTCAAAACTTTCAAGGATGCTATTCAGCCTGTTTTGATTTGAATGCTGTTCATATAGTTTCTTATTTGGGACAGAAATGCGCATGGAAAAAATATTCTGCAGATGTCAGGGGTGGGGGTATGAGCGAGTGGGTGTGTGGTGCTTAGTTGCCAGCTGAGGTTAAACCACAACAGTTATACAAATAAGTCAACATTAATTAAATAATAGCATGATTAAATATGGTAACATTCATTAAATAGTTCAAATATGTTTTTCTGAAGCCCACACAAAGAATCTTAAGAAACCCTAAAAGGAGAGTGAAATGTGATGGAAAATTTGTTTTTCACCATTAATCTTCTTGGGTGTGCTAAAGCATCACCCTTTCCAGAGCTCTCCTGAGGAGCAGCTCAAAAACTATCCTAATTGAAGTCAATAGGATCCACACTTGGAAATTTGACTTGGAACATTCCAAAGAGACGAGATGAAATTTTATACCCACTTTTTATCATACTGGGATACTAAAGGTCAGATAATTTTGAGGAAAATTACATACTAATTAGAGAGTTATACAAGCCTACAGAAAACAAAACAAGAATTAAGACTGGGAATCTGAATTATAAATAAGGAAATCCAAGGTCAGAGTCAAATTGATAGTTCTAACTTTGTCATGATTGCTAAGTTGATTTACATAAGGTGGAAAAGTCAGAGGAAGAAGGACATAACACAAACACCACCAGAACTTACAAAACTTTTTGATCCGTAACTGCCTGGTTTTACAGCACTGGAAACCAGTTAGTTTTCACTGAGATCTCTAAATGCTTAGAGATTGAGAGACAGACAAACCTCAGGTTTTTATTTAGCAAATTCTCACATTTCAGGTATTTTAAGACCTGGCTTTTAGCTATGTCGCTCAAGCTGAATGAGCTCCCATTAAGCAGGCTTATTGCTAATATTTTTCTGAATAAGCTGTAGTCATTATCAACCAGTGAAAAAAAAACCAAATTCCCTGTTCAGCCTGTATCAGCTAGAGTATTCCATAACAGCAATTAATATTTTTGTAGAATCTTTAATTCCTGAATGCATTTCTGACTCTAAATACACAGGAACAAGAAATAGAAGTGAAATTTTACAAACTCAACAACTTTATTGACAATAAGTCAATAAAATGACTTATTTTATTCCGAGCACAGGAAGAAATTTGTGCAATGATGTCATGACAACTTTCTTTTACACCTTCCAAAGACTTTTCTTGTAAAACTGACATCCTATGAATGTTTTTTCTGTATCTAAAGGCACCTAACACTTGTCAACATTATTAGGCCTTTAAACATCCTTTAAATTCTATCCGCATATCCCAGATATCTAAACCCCAGGTAATCAAAGTGCATTTAGATGCTTAATCAACATAAAGAATCCCCATAAAATATTGAATACTTAGTTCCACTTAGATTGACAAAGAGGGCTCTTAAAGGTCCAGAAGAGAAACCAGTGTTTTTCATGCACTTCTTTTTCTATCCTTAGGCAAAGTAATGGTGTAAAGTATGGTCTTACGCAGCCATATACTAGCAATAATAGGTTTCTTCCTCACACCAGAAGCTTTTCTGAGAATGGCACTTTCTTTATAGCACCACAAAAGATGAGAACATGTGACTGGCCCACAGAACTCTGTTCCAATATTTATTATTCTATAATTTTATTGACTGGCGCTACGTTCTGATAAACTATTTCTACTTGGTAACTATCCAAAGGTTTGAAATCAACTATATCTTTGATCAGTGCATAAAATATCCAACTACAATGAATGAGACAAACTGCTACAAATTTTAAATTGAGAAAGGCAAAAATCAAAGAATGAAAATATTAATGCAAACAAGGAAGCATGACACAATGATTTACAATAGTAAACGGCAGCTATATGTAAACCGGTGTATTTCACACATTTCTAGAATTTGGGGGACATTCTTTTGCTTATTTGGAGTTACTTAAAGAAATGAACAATGTAACTTTACAGATCCCATCATGCTTGAGAAGTGCTTTAAAAGTGCAATGCAATAGAACTAGTAAATAAATTAAATTTAAAATGTTTCCAGTTATCATGTTCAAGATACTATATACAACAAGTGGATAGAAGAAAAAAAGTATTTTTGTTTAAGAAGGGTAATTTTCTAAAAATAAGACAAAACGGAAATTAACCTTTCTAAATACAGACGGTTGTTTAGTATTTAATGTCTATGAAATCTTTAAATCTTATCAGTAGAAAAAAATTTCAGAAGATTAGCTATGTTAAGTGTTCAAAAGATTAGCTATGTTAAGTGGCTTGATTATCACAATCTAGATAACTGATAGATAATGAAGATACTAATCTTCAAGAAATAGAATTTGCTATTTTTCAAATGGAATACGAAAGGCTTTTTTTTTAAAAAAAAAAATAAAAAAAAAACAACTAAAGAGCAGTGGAACTCTGTCAGCAAAGATGTTACAAATCGCTCTGGGCCAAAGAGGAAAATTAGATCTTTCAACAAATTGAAAACTAAAGAGGTCCTAATGTAGGATATGTTTTAAAAGAAATCCCTTCTGGACATTATAATTGTAGATTTAATTCCAGCTGATGAGTAGAAACTCTCTGAAAACCTAGTAATAAAAGTTTATTTGCATGAATGTAATTGCAATTTTCATGGACTGAAGTGAGGCCAGAGAATAATGGCAATGGAAATTCAAAAAAACACCAAAAAACCAGTCTAATTAGTTATGTGAAGGTATAGAAACTGGAAAAGATATAAAGAAAGTATTATTTATAGTATCCATAAAATAGAACAAAAATAATTATGTAGAAATGAAATAGTACACTTATTCATTATTAATTAATGACTCTTAAATGAGTAAGACACAAAACACAGAGAAAGACACAATTGTGTTTTAGCTTGATTTTTGTTGGGATTTGACATGATCCCATAAAATATTTTCACCAACAAAGTAGGGCAATATTGTTAAATGAATTAGACATTTATAATGTGACATCATCATTTGGGAAAAAATACACTACTTGTAATATTGAAAAAAGTTAACATGGCATGTATTAAGCCTACAGGAATATTAACAGACACGCTGCAGTTACTCTCTGACTCACATCTACAATAATATTTGGTCTCATACCTCTAAACAATTTTAGTACCAGAAATAAATATTAAAAGTTTCTTTTAGCTTCACAAACATATACCAAAAAAGGGAACTAAAAACTGCTATTCATACCGTCATGAATCCATCCAGCAAACCTGAATCAGGCTTAGGAGGTGCTTGCAATCGCTCCATAGACCACTTTTCAATGATAGATGACACCTGGGTATTTTCCGTGTTTAGAATTCTGAATCCAGTCATATTAACTCCACTATACCGATAAGGCTCCACATCCAAGGCAAACAGGTCCTGAAAAAAAATGAACATCGTATAAGCTCTTAAATACACTGCAATTCCTATTTCAATTGTTAGACCATCTTCGCAGATGAGAGTACTGAAATTTGCAGGAGTAACAGCACTATATATGCTAGGAAGTACGCTCTGTTTATCTGGCAGACTGTGCCTGTGAGCAAGGAACTCAGCTGAGCCTATAGTGGGAGTAATCTTATTCACAGAGGAAGAACAGATTCAACTGCCTTTTTTTTTAAATAAAAAAAAAAAAAGAAAAATAAAAAGCCTTATAGGAAATGATAAGCCCAGATGTAGAACTGTATCCATTACTAGTTAGGCTTAAATAACAGAGTTGGCTTAAATATTCTTGTTAATGGCTAAAAATATTGTTATTAATCACTACTTCTTTGGCTTACTAGAACAGACTTCAAGTCTTAACATAAACAGAACAAGAGCTTCCTTGCACTTGTACTTTCTATGAAACTTGAAGGCGTTGATCGCTAGATGATAAATTGGGGGGGAGAGGAGAAATGTACATGGGTTTAGATTCAAACAAAAAAACATTTTTCACAGCTATCAATCATACTTCCAAACATGGACATGTCTTTGATTAGGATTTTATCTTTGCAAGAATAACCTTTGCCAATTAATGTATTTTCAACACATATGAATGTGTGTGTATGTATATTTAGCCTCCCAACACATACAGAGGGAAATATAAGTTAATAAAAAGAAGAAAATAAAATATTAAGTCAAGCGAGTAGACTCAAGATTATCCCAGTCCTTTGACAGAATCCTTAGAAACAATGCAGAACCAGTACTTGACTTCAGGAAACTCAAACCTAAGATCAAGTTGTGAACATGGTGGGGAAAAAAACAGTTGATGAAGAAAACAGTCATGACTCATTAGGCCTAGATATGTGCATTATAAACAAAATTTCATTTGGTTTACTTTCTGTTTCCTTTTAAATAATTTTTTTTAAAGTGATATAATCAAGGTTATACAGAAGACGTTACTGTTGGGTAACGTAATTTTAGTTTTATTGAATATATACATTTTCCACATAATTCATACTTAGTCATTCATCTCATTCCTAATTTATTTTTTGATGGACCTTTAATATATTGTTAATTTCCCTGAAACGGTAGTATTAGGAGTAACATTTGTCTGAATCTATTTTGTTTACTGACTAGGGCTGAAGGAGATTAAATATTGTATTATGGAAAACCAGAATATAATTCATTATTCACTGTTAACATCACTAAGCCCGCAAAAATAACAACCAGTTATCAATCATTATTCGTTTTTAATTACAGCTAGTAATTATGATGCCATTTTCCATACATAATACCTAAGATATGCAGGTGTCAAAATTATTTTAAGTTATTAATTTACAAATAACTTAACTCATGTCCTCTTTCTAAAGAAATAAAACATTTTATGGCAAAGGAAAGGCTAAACATAACTAGAACTGTTCCATCTTTCCCTTTAAAAATTCTCAGTTTTTACTGTGAAAGAAGTCAGAACCTCAGATGTAATTATTGAATCCAAACACATTCATGTTTACACTGGAATATAATAACTATACACAACAATATTATGCGTATATTATAAATACACACAGGTCAGAGTATTAATGAGCTACTGCATTAAACCCTGAATCAATCAAGAGGAGAATACACAGAAGACTGCTGTAAACACTGTGACTGGAAAATTTATTTGACAGGACTTTCACCATGTCAGGTAAGAAGCAATTAATATATCAAAACAACTAAATTCTGATGCAAGTTCCAAAGCTACACTGCAAAAATCAAAATTTATCATCTGTTTGTCCATACTAAATTATCCTTTGATAGCTCCAAGTCAATAGAATACTTGTAGCTCCTAAAAAAGCTAATGTTCTAATAAGGAAATAAGAATGACAGAAAATTCTGATTGTAAAACATAGCTTTAAGAATAAAAATTAAATGCAAATGGACAGCATACCACTCAAAGAATCAATTTTGACCATTGGCAAAATGAAAATTTAAAAAATAAAAAATCCTATGAAACATCTAGAATCCATTTTGATAAGACTAGTGAGGGAAATTCTATTGCATGCAATCCTAAATCCGTGATAGAAAAACTTACCCTTCTAAAAAATGACAGGTACTTGTGCAGGGCATTTTACCTTTACAATTCTAATGAACTCGACAAATTATTTTGCTGTCTATTCAACAAGCTATTTCCATGCTGATACTTTCCATGAACTTCTGTTTTGTGATTCTGAGGTGAACTTCCAACCCTACCCCAAAGGATTCATTTCCATAAGGACTTAAACATGCATGCGACTTTAAACACAGGTTATTTCAAGCATGGTTTTACCAAGGCACATCTGTCTTATGCTTGAAATGACTTGTATTTTAAGAACGTTAATGAACTGCAACCTAAGCAGGCAAATTTGAGCACAATAGAAAACCAAGAAATGTGCATAACTGTAGTTTCTAGAGAACTGTTTCTTCACATGCATGTTTTTTATGTTTTGTAAGAGCATTTAAGCATTTTTAAATGTTCATTTATTGCAAACGTTAAATCTGAAGGTTCCAAGAATGATCAAATTCCTTCTTAGTTACTTTTACACTGGCACCAAAGAATATTGCATAATTCATGTGCCTAAAAAGCTCATGCGGACTGTTAAATTAAATGCTGCTAATAATCACACCAAATTATTCAGGAATCATATGACAGTGAAGAATTACATTGTAAAATGTTGGACTAAAAATATGGAATATATAAGTTTAAAATATCATAATCTTCACATACAAATAGCTAAAAGAGAAAGAGGACAAAATTCTGAATATAAATAAATCAATTATGAATTATATGCTTAACCCTGCTTGAAAGTTAAAAACTGCACTACTACTGAGTCAGTTGCTATTTCAGGTCTATCAGTTTCCAAGGCACATTGTTAAACAATAATTAAACCATCCTGACAAATTTTCAATGAAAGTAAGAAAACTCAACAGAGTTTACTCACACTCCATTCCAGGGAAACCTTTTTCACTTTGCAAAGTAATATAATTAAGGAAAGTAACATCTTTGTTAGATGTCATCAGCATGTTTTTATAAGCCACTTACCAGTGTGGTAAAGATATAGTGATAGTATTCTGTCATCATTCCCATAGCTAAAGCCTTAAAAAAATAAACAAAAGATTAATGTTTCTGAGGTCACATAATACATTTTTATCACACTTACATGGCAAATGAAAAACTGCAAAAGAACACTATTGGGATCAGACTATGGGGTTGGAATTATACTAAAATTAGGTCATGCAAGTCATTTCCTAGCAGTTAGAGCAGATTACTGACTATTAAAGGAATTTATGAAGCAGATCTTCTGATATAAAGAATATTATTATACTGTTTAGTGCAGTAAATGTGAAAGAGGCTTATAGTTTTACATACTAATGGATGCATTAAGTTGCCACACAAAATTTGAGTTGAAAATATTTTCATTCATTATTGAACCCTTCCCTTAAAAAGAATAACCTAAAAGGAAATATTTTTTTTCTATTTTGATGAACAATACTATGCATTTAAAAGAAGGAAACAAGCTTATATTATATGTGTATACATTTTTCCAACCATGGAAGAAACTACTTAAGCCAAGTTTTGAATAGCAAAATACATACTATTTCAGTAAAAATAAAGAACAAATGTACATAATATGATTCTATAAACTCAGATATCTATCAAGTACCTTCACCTGTGTTGCTAAATATGCAATACTAATAGTTTTTCTATTAACTGTGCATTTTAAAATGTTCATACTTTTCTCTTAATAGCATAAGAACAAATATTTCTAGATATAATTTAAAAGCAATGAACTATGGATGTCTCATCACTCTTATTCACGAAGGGCTTTTTCACCTGTATCTTCATGCTCTGCACAAAAGTTGTCTTAGATTAGTATGATTTATTCAATCATTTGAGTATCTATAGTGATTTTTACCTAATTTTAGCACTTTAAAAAAAGCCACACAAGTAAGCAGTGTTTTCTTTCTTTCCAGGAACTATCAAAGGAATTCTTTGCGAAGTTGCTACCAGTTACACCTCCTCAAACACACTGAAGGTAACTGTAATAATACAAGAATTTAAAAAAAAAAAAAAATTACCAGAGTTCTGAAGACTAAGGGAGTCTTTTTACTTGTGACATTGTCTGAAAAATGATGAAATTACTAGTCTATATGTTCTTTTCCAACAAAAAGTTAAGACTAAAATGAATTTGAAATATCAGCTGCAGATCAGATTTTATATTTTAGACGAGACTTTGACAAAAACTGCAACAACACTTTTCCAAAGAATGACTATTGTGTATTTAGAATTCCACAATAATATTTGGAACTACAGTGTAGTGTGCCAATAACAATTTAAATTCTCATAAACACAGGAAAATCATTATCTCATGAGAAATATTACAACTTCATTAGAAACTGTACAACCACAAACACAGTTAGCTTTTTTAAGTACTTTTGTTGTTGTTGTTTTTAAATAAAGCCAAGGTATCTTCCTCTGTGTATGTAACACACTTGCACTCACCTAAATCTTAACTGCTTACGATCAGGTCTTTCATACTCCGCAGAATCTCTACACAAGAACATCCCACACATGTTCCCGATTCTGCTATGTGCTGGTGTTGTCTCTTTTCCAGATCTTCTTTCTCTCACTTTCCTCACTTCTCAAAAGACCTCAATCCTTTTCCCTCTTCAAAACATTGTCATTTCTCTGTTCTCATTATTCCAGTGCTTCTCTAACCTTTTAAATCATGTCTGCTTTTTCCTTGCCTGGCGCTGTAGTTACCACTGAGATTTGCCTTAATTCAACTATGCTTGTCTGAAAGAAGGGATTTTTTTTCCCCTTTTCATGATGTACTTTTAGCCAGAAAACAGTAGTTGCCATTTCACTGGCTTCTCAAGGTACTTCTTTTTTTATTTCAAACTTGTTTTCTTTTCCAGCAACTTGATTGTTAATCTTTCCAATCATTCTCCCAAGAAACCTGCTGTTATGTCTCCCCAAGTTCATCCCTTATTACCAGAAAAAATGTTATTTTTTTAAAAATTAGTTAAAAAATTAGTTCACAAATTAATATATAAAGATCTTTATCTTTCTTTTTCAGAAAATACTTATAAACACTATATTTGGAATGATACCACTAAATAATAAATACAGTCTTAATATATCTGTGTCAATTTTAACAGCAAGAGTTCACATTCAGCTGAAGAACTACCAACTTTAGACATATTTAAAGCATTGCAATATTGGAGCTGAATGGAAAACTAAAAGTCTGCAGACACCATATGAATATCTAAACACTCATGGAAGAATTGTTCCTGTATCTTCCTTCTATAATCTTTAGGATGAGCAGAGTAGTTTGATAAAAGAGTTTATAATTTGATTTAAAGAGGTTGAACTCTCTCTCTTGGGTCCTGGGACATGATTAAAGATATAATGCTTTTAATTTTTATTCCCATTTCCCTTGAGTCATGCAATTTATGTCATGCATGGTTTATGCAATGTTGTTTACTGTGAAAGAAAAGTTCTCTTTCACCTGAAAACTACTAAGTACAATATAAATAATGTACCTTGATGGAGTTATTGTTAGTACTGCAGCTTTGTATTGTCATCAACACATTTTCCATCTGCATTTTTAAGATGTCAAAATAATTAAATGTATATTTGATGATTTGGGCTAAACAATTAGACTAACCAGGCTGGTATATGTTTAGCAAAAAGCAAAAACCACCAGCAGAGGTTTAAAATTACTAGAAATTAATAAAAGCCTTTTAATCAATGAACAATAAAGCAAAGAAATGACAGTATACATGTATGTTTACAAGCAATTTTAATTGTACCCGCAACAATACTCCTGAGTGCCTTTAATGAGAGACATATTTTCAAATCTTAAATACATTTTGTTTTCAATTTAAACTATACAGTCTGGTAGCAAGAATAATATAAACATGAATTCAAGTCGCTAAAAGCTGTGCATTAGAAATGTAGAATATTGTTTTGGTTTAGGTGTTTTTCCTATCCTCCTTTTTGCAAGTCACAGTTCAGTTAAAAAACTATGGGGGAAATGGCCTCTGAGCATAAGGAATTCCCAGTCTTTGGAGCTAGCTCGTTAAACTAATGGAGACACACAAAGGCATGTCTTTCATGCATAGTTAGGGTTACAGTAAGCTTTTTCATCCTATACATGAATCAATGAATCTGTTTCTTTAGAAAAAAACATAATGAAAGCAGCTACTCTTAGAGTCACCAATAAGACTATCTCTGAAGTCCTTGGCTGATTTTCAGTTAGGCCTCAGTAAAACTGACATACAATTCCCCTGCTTGTTAAATGCCATTAAGTCTGGATATTACTTTTATTTATTAAGGAGGAAAAAGATTAGGCCATCTAAAGAAAAATGATGATTACCTGTTTCAAGATGCCTGCTGCCATTTCATGGCTACAGTCAAAGATTACATGGAATTCTTTGCCTCTTTTCATCTCCTTTAGCAATGGCTTTGCATCTTTTGTGTCAGCTGGTAACTGACGGATTTTTAGTCTCAGGTTGTATCGTGATGGAGCCTTGATGAGCTCTTGTAATCGAATAAGGCCTTAAAGAAAACAGAGGAGTCAAAAGAAAAGAAAAGAAAATTATCAAAACAAGACCCTGAGCCCTTAGCAGGACAATTTACTGTAAACATTCATAGATTCCTGAATTTTTCTCCTTTCTCAGTAAGTTGCAAGTGATACACAAAAATTTTATTAAAAAGAAAAAAAAAAAGTATCAACACACAATACTTTCTTATAACAAGTCTTTCTTCTTCCTTAATGTTAACAGGGAGTAGGCAGAGTCAGTTCAGATTACCTTAAAACAGCCAAATCCTCTTTTAGCATTATCATGCAACTATGACATTTCTCTTCAAATAATGTATATAATTATTCTAATTCAATTAAAGCAATATGCCAGATTAATATTTTGTAATCAGACTAGCCAGTCTCCATACTAATCTCTCAGATTTACACACAAAGTTGTGAATCATTTCAGCATAATTCTCTCACATAATTCAGAAGAGACTCTATTTTTTTTTGTTGATTATACAAAACACATAAATGCAGCAGCAAAGAGGCTGAATAAATGATTCATGCCATTGCATTCGCCTTCAATACTCCACAATTCCATTTTGAAAGACTTTACTTTTACTATGGAATTAGATGCAGTAACATTTTTCCAAATATCTTATTCACTTTAGCATAATAGTGTGTGGTGTGGCTTACAGATCACTGACTGATCTGTGACTAATATTAAATATTAGGTTGTTTAACTGTATTAAGATGACCAGGTAAAAACAGGTGTCCTACAAAGCAGCAGTTTATTTCTGTGTCAGGAAAAAAAAGAAAAGATGTATTCTGTTGTGCTCACTTTCTTCTTGCATTGGAGCGTTCCCCACTTAGTGGCAGTAACAAGGGTTATTGTTCATCATTATGTTTGCAGTGCACATATATAGTATACCCAACTGCCGAAAAATAGAAGCTCTGCTTAGGTTTTCAGTTACAGCAGGATCTATGTACAAATGAAGTACTTCTAAAATCTGTAATAGCTCACTTCACTGGATCAAAAATATTAAGGAGATGACTAATTATTATTTAGTTATCATCACAGGCAGCACTGTCTAGTATTAAAAAACCACTGGTATTTTATTTTATCTCTAGATATTCTTCCTGGTTACAAGTGGATGCCAAAGCTGTCTTGATTTCAGGAAATGAAGTTGTCGTAATGTAACATGGAATCACACTACAGCGTCAGTAAGAAATTGTGATAACCTCTGGCAGAGGATTTAATACAGCCTTTTTTCAACATACATTGTTCTTTTAGTAACATAATGCTGAGAGATTTTAGTAACATAGTATGCTATGATTCTTTGCTATGAAGCTTTTAGATTGTAAAGAACTTAGCTCTAATCATTTCCAGCAGAACCAGACCAGTAGGGAATAAAAGTGATACATAAAATCAGTCTCCCCCATTTCATCATTCCCCCTTTTTGACCCTGCAAAGGACCCACATTGTTTTCTCAACAGTTTCTGCTGAAATTAGCTGGAACAGGAATTATATCTTACTATATAAAAGATTCCTAAATTCAGACTGCAAGTGTGGAGATCTGGCAGAGAACCCCAGTAAACTTCTTTGGCCCAAAAGTAGAGTGGGAAAGGACAACCTTGCTATTTAGTCAATTTAGGAATTTTTTTCTTCACTCTCAAGACAATGTCACAGATATCTTATGTTTTATCACAATTTCTCAGTAACATTCCTATTAAACAGAATCCCACAATGGTAGGGATTGGAAGGGACCTTCGGAGATCATCTAGTCCAACCTCCCTACCAAAGCAGGTTCACCTAGATCAGGCTGGACAGGAACGCATCCAGGCAGGTTTTGATTATCTCCAGAGAAGGAGACTCCATGAGGTCTCTGGGAAGCCTGTTCCAGTGCTCTGGCACACTCAAAATAAAGAAGTTTTTCCTCGTGTTGAGATGGAATATTTCCTGTGTTTCAGTTTGTGCCCGTTGTCTCTTGTCCTGTCACCAGGCACCACTGAGAAGAGCCTGACCCCATCCTCTTGACACCCACCCTTTAGATATTTATAAGCATTGATGAGGTCCCCTCTCAGTCTTCTCTTTTCCAGGCTAAACAGACCCAGGTCTCCCAGCCCTTCCTCCTAGAGAGGTTCTCCAGTCCCTTGATTATCTTTATAGCCCTCTGCTGGACTCTCTCTTGCAGTTCCTTGTCTTTCTAGAACTGGAAAGCCCAGAACTGGCACAGTACTCCAGATGTGGCCTCACCAGAGCAGAGTAGATGGGGAAGATGACTTCCCTCAACCTACTGGTCATGCTCTTTTTAATGCACCCTAGGAGACTATTGGCCTGCTTGGCCACAAGGGCACATTCCTGGCTCATGTATATCACATACACACATTCTCAAAAACGTGAATATTATTCACACTAAGACAATTGTTACCTCTATCTAAATAATGTCTCAAATTTACATTTTCCATAAACATTATTATAGGTTCTTCATTAACAGCTAAAGTACTGTGAAGATCTAAATCCAGTAATTCAGTGTGGGCTGATATTTTCCATACAAAATTATAATGTGAAAAATGTTAATGGCTTTTTGTACATAACATAATAGCATATGAAAATGATTTAACTCAAGACAGGATAAAAACATTCTGCATGCTCCAGATTATTTGCCATTGCTTGCTATAAGAAGACAATTGGAAACTTTTGTCAAGCACAAATAACTTGTAAATAATTTTGAATCCTATTACATTATATTTAGCAAGTCTCATTTTAGACTTGTCCTGCTTTCTTTGCTACATTTTGTTTTGCTTGTACTGCTTTGAAAAGGAAACAAAATCCACCATTAAAGAATCACAGAAACATCACTATATTTATTCACAATTTTTAGCAGAGATGCTGAGGACAGAACAGATATAGAAACTGAAGTACTTTCTCACGACTAGACATGGTCCCTGCTTGCTAGGACACAGAGAAGTGATAGCCAGGGTTCACATGAGTAAGTGTCAGATGTTAAATCTACATGGTTGTGAAAATAGTACTTTTAGAAACTAATTCAAATTAAAGAATTTGCCATATTTACCTCAAATACTATAATGATGTTTACATAACATGAATTAATGTATTTAATGGAAGCTTAAAGTGATTTAATACTTGATTCCTAAATAATCTTGAATAAGTATACTTAAAAGCTTTATATTAGAGGTGCATTTTCTAACTTAAAAGCTTATACATTTACTGTGTATTAGTACAATTTTAGATGGTCTGGGACAATTACGTGAAAGTAAAGCTTTGAAATGAACAAAATAATGTACTTCAAAGCCATGAAACACCTGATAAAAAAAAAAAAAACACAACTGACATGTCAATAAATACACTTAGAATTGTCCCTAAGTCTTTCCCATTTCCTTAAGATTGAGAACAATAAAGCAAGTAGAATGAACATCCTTGTGAACAAAAAATTTAGATGATTTCAGATTGAGGGAAGGATCACATTTCAAAGCAGGGTCTTTCTCAAAGGCAAGGTCCTGCCAGTTGCTCACTTACTCTCATATCCATGCACTTCCACTTAAGAACTACAAATCACAAGAGTGGCAATAAGGGACAGGTAGCGTGACATACTCTGCCAGAAAAAAAGAAATCCTGGCTTTTGGTACTCACTAGTCAAATACGACTGAAAGACAGAAAGACAACCTTTCTAAATAGCCACATTAGTCCAAATCAGATAGTGCGACAAAATGTTGTTGCCATGTAACAGACAACAGTATCCAAAGCTGATATATGAGCTGTCAGTATGTGAACTAGAGACTTGCACCTGTCTGAGCTACTTACATCACACTTAAGAGCAAGAAGACAGCTAAAAAATTGCAGATTTGGGGCTGGAGGGCAAGAATCTGAATGTACAGACATCTTCAGGACCTTGTACACCTGCAGTGTTTAGATATTAATGGGGACTTCTGCGATGAGCTATTTTAAACTTCAAGTAATATTTAGTGGAAAAAATTCTATGTCACATGAACGTTTGCAATGAACCTTCAGTCATTCCTTGCAGCAGATCATCACAACTAGAAACCACTGTGAATACAGCAGATTAAGACAACATGAAACTCTTAAACACAGCTTTATGTCACAGATATGTGATAAGAAAGAGATTATTATCAGTTTCACAAAACAAGTTTTGATCTCCCAAAGGGAGAGCATTAAATAAACTGCCAAAGATGAGAAGTCCACAATTGGCTCAAAAAATCATATCCATGAAATGTACAGAAAAATTGAAAGCTATTTAAAAAATAAACTTTACTGGTGAAAAGATGTCAAAGGAGATCAAAGATTAGGAGATTCAAAACTGCGCTGCTGTTTGAGTCTCAAGTGGAAGCAACTATTACAAAATATGCATCTACTCAAAAATGAGGAAAATCAGACCTGTGTTGTTTTTGGATAATAACATAATGACTTTTCTCTCAGTTTTTTTGTAATCTCAAATATATTTGGTGGTTTTGTTTTTCAAGAGGAATCAAATTTTATTTTATTCAGGAGGCAAGGAATGAATAAAGTATTATAGACTATTCTTAAGTGCACTATTATCCAAATCTACAGCTGGAGTTGCTCAGTAGGAGACAAATAGACTCTTGTTAGTATAATGGTTATGACAGTCATCTGAGAGAAGAAACACCTGGGCTTTAGTCCCTGTTCTCATATTTCTGTACTGAACCACTTCTCAAGAATAGCAAGAGACAAAATCAGCTTTACTCCACTGTGCAAGTTTTGGAAATAGAACAACTCCAGAACAAAACTTATTATGTTTGTGGAAGTGATTGTGAAATTAATTTGATTGTATAAGACATTAAAGCGATTAATGAAATTCAAGTTTTCTGTACTAGTACCATACTCAGTATTTTTAGTATATCAGGGGTTAAAAGGAAATCCGATTGTTCCTTCTTGACTGCAAACTGTTTGTTCCTTCAAAGTATTGTTTATTTAGAAGGCCAAAGTACCTAATTTGTATGTTTTACTCATTCTCAAGTGCTACACCAATCACTTTTGTTACACCTTTGGAGACAGCATGGAAAGTTAAGATTGTCAAGGAACATTAAGGTGAGATGGAAGGAAGGGAAAAAGGGAGGGTGCTTTTCTCTGTAGCATGTCTATAAGTTCCAAAATTTTAGTAAACAATGTAGGACATTACAAGTTGACAGGTGCCTTGATCTATCCCCATTTCTTCCACAAATGCAATACAATTTTGGTCTTTTACTATAGGTTCAAGGTTTTTTACACAATGGCAAGAAGCATTTTGTAGCCTATAGGAGCTTGTGAAGTAAATGTCTTACTATACTCTTACGAATTAAACATCTACTGTACGGCTGAGAAAAAAGCACAGGGGGCGAGAGCCAACAATTCAGAAACGTTTTTCCAGGCTTTGTTCTGTTTCAGGGCATTACCCAAGCAGGGAGGTAAAGTGTTCATCACTTCATGCTCCTCACAAGAGCCTAACAGGGCTGTTCAAGAATTAAAAAAGTGGAAGTCCTTCTCTTCATAAATCTGGTCACGATTGGGCTACCCCAGAGAAAGAAAAAATTCCACCCAAATTTGAAATAGAAGATTTACAGATGCAGGAACTGATACCAGAGCAATTAAAAACTATCAAGGAGAATACTATGAGAACTATAGTGTCTGCTTGCTAGGTCACCTGTGTATCTGAGAGAGAAGCGATAAGCAATAAACAAAATATCACCCTGTGAAGGTAGTACAAAAGCTGTAGAAGCTACTGGAGGAACCTGAGCATAGGAATGGGAGGAAGAAAACCTGTGAACGCACACCTCTGTAGTGCACTGACTGAACCTCAGTCCTGGGGCAACACAGGTGTGCATGCAAGCAAATGAAGAAGCATTTATGCCTTCAATAACTGTCAGGACACAGAAATAGTAACCACTGAGCTTTCTCAAAACATATTTTAAAATACAGCAAATCCGAGACATAAACAAATTCCAGGTGTTTCAAAGCTAAAGCTTTTTCTCCTGTCCTCATCGATGTGAAATAAAAAAAGAAACCTCAAACTTTTAATGTGTGGTATTGCTGCTCATAGCTTCTACGCGTAGCAGAATATTTAACTTCAGTAATAGCTACAGTTAACACATACTTCCATTTTTAAGATTTTAACATATATTTTTATTCATGTTTACAACCACCAGCATTTAACTTCAGATGAATTATGCAGGGCACAAAACATGTTCCAGTCTACTAAATGACTCACTTCAGTAGCCCACCAGGCCATCCACTACAAGGAATATTTGTTCTTCCTCACCCATACTTAAAAAATAAATTCTTGGTGGCACAAGTTCATCATTTTCCAGTTTGCTTGGCTCTCACAGGAACAATTTTGGAAAATAAATGCCCCTTACTCAGAAGGGCTGCCACCTCCCACACAGAGCCCCCTAGACATGCCACTCTGTGGAGATTGGTGGTGTGGGGCGCTACTATGAAGCTGTGTCATGGGTGGAAAGTACTGCTACCACGGTCACCCTACAGCCCCTCGTTGCAGAGGAACACCTCGTGGAATGAAAAAAATCAGATAGTGCTGAGCACACCTCTCTCTGGTACTTTTATTTCTATGTCAGAGCACCAATGGGTAAAGTGCTGAGAAACAGCATTTCCTCATTCAGGCCATTAGCGGACACTGAGTAAAGGCTTTCTAGGCCTGGATCACACTTCTAAAGACAACTCTTGCAAATATATATCAAAGGCTGAAAGCTTCCTTCCACAATGTACCTAGCATTTGCGATGCAATATTTGTGCTATATAAAGTGTGTGAAGAGCAGTCTTAGTTTTCCAAGAAAATAAAAACCACTAAATGAATACCCTGAGCAAAAATGGCATGATTCATCTGAAAAAAAAAACAAACCAAAAAACAAACCAAAAAAACCCGAGAACCAAAACCCAGAATTTTCTTTACCTTTTCCTCTCCACTATGCGTGGATGAAGGCGCTGGAGTTGAAATATGTTGGAGATTATTCCCTGTGTGAGGCAAAAGGTACAAGGGGGCGCGCTGTGACCTGCCCAGCGCTGGTCACGGCTGGCTCCAGCCAGCGCTGAGCCAACCTCAGTGGTATTGAAAAAGCCCACAGGCCCCAAGGGGAGTCATCCCTCCTCAAAAGTATTGAAGAAAGACACTGGCCACCACAAAGAGCTGGAGACAGCCTCTTCGAGGGAGGGAGCTCCTTGCCATGGCCCAGCCCTGCTGAGGGGAAGGCAGGCCTCAGCCTGTGGGGCCCAGTGGCCTGGAACAACAAGAGAAGCCTTTACACACAAAGCAGCAGAAACCATTACACCAAACAGCCTGAAGCTGCTTCTCCCCCAGTCACCTCCCAGGGTAAATGGCTAAAAAGGTATATATTTATGTAATTGCGTCTTTTTTCTCAATAACAAAATGAGTAATTGGAAGCTGGTGTTTAAAAAGAACCACCCTGAACACTGGATTGTTTTGCCTGCAGTGTTTCACGACCATTTTGAGCTGTTTTATTCCCACCCCTCGCTTCTTTTCTAGGTTAAATATTGAACAGTGGGTCATTCTTAGTGACCAAATAAAAAATTAAGCACTGAAGAAATAACCTAAAAGAACAAGCTCTTGCATGTGAATTACAGCATCTAGGTCTGGATGTGGACAGTAACTGCTTCCCAGCTCCTGGTTGTCACTGATCTTTTTCCTACCACACCCTAACATACAGGTTTCTGCAGAAAGAATTGCTGCAATGGCCAAAGAAAAGGTCCAGGGGACCAAAACATCTCACAGTTGAGAAGTTACCAGACAATCCATGTATGATATAATAAAATTCTGCCACTATCCTTATAGTAACAATCTGCATTTGGAGTTCAATTTTTCACAACTGTAAGACATCATACATTTAAGGCTTTTTACAGTAAAACTAGTGTCTTCCAGTAACCGAAAATGAGCTCTACCTTATTTAGTGTCTTTAACACATAGTCCTGAATACATCAGGTGGAGTCAGACAAATTTATTGTTTGCTTTTAGTTTTAGATGTTCGCAAAATTTTTTCTGTCTGTGTTTTCACTTTCTCCTAATACTGTTGTGGCCCATTTGAATGGGTGAGATTCCTGAGACTCAAGGAAGACTGCTTCTTCCTACTGAGTCCAGTTTGTCTGTGGGACTTCCTTTCTACCCTTTGTGCATACGGCTAAGGGCCAAGGTAGTTTTAGGTCAAACAAGCATAGATTATTTATACGTTAACCATGTTTCTGAGCTACTGCAACCCCAAAGTAACTTGTTGCTGTTGTCTGACATTAGAGGAAATGGACAAGCTGATTATTTAGGATCAAAGTAGCAAGCTGTCATGGACTGAGAAATAAAGTCCCTGGATCATCAAAGGACACTTTCAAAAGGGCACCTATGTAGCTCATGTGTAGCTAATCAGAAAAAGAGGTACCAGAGCCTCCAATGAAGGGAGGAACATAATATGTGAACTACAAAGTCAATGAAGCGAAGGACAAAATGAGTCCTTTCTTCACCATGACTTTGAGGAGATATTTCTCAATGCAAAAGCACAGATTTCAGCCTAGAATATTTTTAAACAGCTTATTTATAATATAAAATGAAGTACAGCTCTCAGATGAAATGCTGACTTATTTTATTAGCATTACTGGATCCCAGTGTAATAAAAAAAAAAAAAAAAACCACAAAACAAACCCAACCATTTCTGTGCACAAGCTCCTAAAAAAATAAAATCTATTTTACAACAGTATAGAAATAATAGCTGCATTTTGGGAATGTACTTCCTGCAGTTTCTTTCACCAGGGACACCTTTTTCCTGTCCCTTTAAACTCTCAGTTGCTTCTTTTAGCAGCCACTGTGATAGAGTCTTACCTCTGAATGGCTGGGAAGAATGCGGTGTGAGTAACCCTTTTCAGAAGCTGCCATCAATTCATCTTTAAGGAGAGTCCTGAAGGAGCAGTTTGTGAGCTCTCCAGCTGGCATCTTCCTCCAAAGAGATCAATCACATTACCTCCTAGACATGTTCAACTTCAACCAGTCCAGGAAGCAGGAGCCCCAAGTTTGTTTTAAAACCTGTGTCTCCAGCTCAGCAGTCTTGCGAGCCATTGCTATGCCACCTGGCCTGCTCATCAAACTATTTATCATTTCCGTTAATGCAGTCTTTGTGCTGCACAGGAAGAATGCAAGGAAATGCGCCTTGCAATAGGCTGAACACATGAACCTTTTTCTGTACAAAAGAACACTAATGCTCTTTTAAAGGCTACTCCTATCTTCAGAATCTCAAACTTCAGAAATAATAATATATCGCTTTCTAAAGCTACCAGAATAGTTTCTCTATTTTCAGCAAGTTCTTTCCTCTCACACCTCTCTACGCTCTTCTTCCCTGACATTCCCCTGCCCAGTTTTTCTGGTTATGTCTCAGAAAAATACCATTGTATATTGGGCTTTGAAAGGAGTATGGGTAGAAGGAAGGGGAATACCAGTTTATTGGGCATTGATAGAATGCTTCACATTAACTGGAACAGTTCATTACTGTAAAATGATTCACAGATATTGAACATCCTAAACTCGTGATATTAGTTTTGTGTTAGCAAAATTTATGAACTCTTAATATTAGTTTTACCATCCTCATCCTCTACTTAAAAAACACCTCTAATGAAAGGATTAAAAAGGAAAAAAAAAAAAAAGAAAAAAATGCACTTACTAGCAGGGCTACTTGAACAGTGGGCTGTTCTGCATTCTTTGGATGTAACAGCATAATACAGAAACACCATTAAGAAAAATACAGAGAAAATAGAGATGAAGGGAAAAAACAGCTTGATGGACCTTTCTCACTTATTCATATTTAGCCCTTTTACTACATTAAGATCATTTCACCCAATTCCAGCAGTGTAAAGATCCTCAAAATTGTCATCAGTTGTATTTAAACCCATTTAAATACAGTACCCAAATGGTGTAAGCTGTCTTTAATGGAGGAAGAGCTTTAAGATACGTAATCCAGAAAAATTTATCTTCTTAAACATAATTAATACAGCTTCTTATTACCAGCTTTGAAGTCCCACATTTTAGCAGGTTTTTTCAGTCTTGTAATTGAAGCATTGGAGAGTAATCAGAACACTGTGTGTATATGCATGTATTTACAGATATTACTGCATTAGGGCTTTATGCCACTTGCAATCTGCAATACTGAAAATGCACTACAATTAGTGGTGGTTACATGAAGAAGAGTTTGAAGATATTGTGCTGACTTAAATTATTTTTCTATTATTAATCTTGATTCCTACCAGAAAAATGATAGCCCTGTATCAGTAAAATAAGGAAAAGTATCTGGTAACTGACTTCAGTAGCAGTTTTGCCAAAGCAAATTTTGTTTAACAAGCCCTTTGTTGAGAAATACAGCCACTCTGTTTAGAATAACTAGAGCTGAAAATTTAAAAATTAGATTCATTAGGGCAAGCCAAGATACACTAGTCACCCATGACAGTATTAGTATTTGCCAGAATAAACTCCAGAGGTGTATTTGGTTGACAAGATTTACTTCTGGGGGATGTATAGAGGCTCTATAATGTCAATCTACCTGTAAGTATGTACTTATCTCTTTATCAAAGTATACAGTAGTGATCTACTGCCCCCAACTCTTCTTCAGAGACACAGAACTCCTGTTCAAAAATCAGAACACCCTTAGACTATGTTGACAGTGCTTCAAAACCAGCAGTTTGTGTTGTTTTTTTGAAGAAATATATTTCGTTTGAGCACATCACTAAAAAAAAGTTTTAGTCATGCTGAAAAGCCAGTTCTGGGTCACCAAGTATGAGAGGACAAATAAAAGTTATGTTATTTCCAACTGAAAATATTTTTCAAAAACTTTCTTTTGGATGGTAGCCATGACAGTAATCAGAGACGCCTTTTCAGTTTAAGTAGCTAGTTGTCTCCGGGCATTTCTTTTCCTAAATCATCATCTTCTCCTAGAGCTTATTGTCTAGACTGGACTGAGACTAAATCTTCTGCTCCAGATACAAAACTTCAACCTAGAATAATGGTACTGATGCCAGTAATCCATTTACTGACTTAGTTGCCTGCTGAAACAAGATTTCTAGGGCTAAGAACTATGCCTCTCTCTAAACTTCTCCATAACTGTGGCTATGATGCAGTCTCCCAACATTCACCCTGCTTTCATGCTGGCACATTGAGGTGTGTGCTATTCTGTGACAATCAGATAGTTTTGCATGAGCTCCAAAGCTCTATACTTAGAAGCTTACAACAGAAATATTTTAGATATTTATTTTCATTTTAAAGGCTTTACAATTTCCTTTATTAAAAATAAACTAATTCAAAGATGAAATGTATATCGGAAGGAGGGACATATATGAATGTCTTTTGTTCCAAAATTTGACCTGAGCTTTAAACATTCAGCATCAGAGAGATGATTTGCCTTAACATCCACACTTTCAGGTGTAGTAATTAGTGCCTTCTGGGCACATTAAGAGAGAAAGTCCAGTCCCCAAACTTCAAGTGATCCTTACTTTGTATGTGGAAGAATGGACCCAATTCAAGACCTTTAACCTGTATCTCCAGCAGTCTTACCCATATTTGGTCAATGTCAGCTCAGCAAACAGAAGCTACTTTGTTGAAGAACCTGGGATCAACAGTGATCATACAAACGGTATGAGTATGTCTCACCGGACTGAGGAGACTTTTCTTTCACTCCTTGACCTGCATTTCCACAAAATGATACTGATGTAACCAGTGGTGTGCTTCAGGAGGACTTAGAGTACAATAATACTAATATCTGAGAAAAATGAAAATCCTCCTTTCTAAAACAACCAAAAAAAAAAAGGCAGAACTATGTTGTTTACTACATGAGTGCATGCACAGATGTGTATTTGAAGTAAAAACCTCATTATCATGAAAGATCTAAAAGTGTCTAGACTAAAGAGAGAAAAAACCCTTTCTTTTAAACTAAAAAATTATTGCCATTTTGAAACAATTACTTAATACAGGAAAGTAGGAGTGTTTAAAATTCTATTCATAATTAATATTGACATTGAGATTTCCAAAATGCCACCTATAGGAGAGACTAACCTTAGGGTTAAAAAAAATCACTGAACAAGAAAACCAGGGATCCAGGATTACCTCCACAGTCAGATTCCCATTCTCATACTGTGAATATCACTTCATTTTTCTGTGTCTTGGGTCTTGTCATCTGAATGTTAAATCCATTTTACTGCTGCTTCAGCATAACCAGATGTAATTGAAGTACAACACAATAATCAGCTTTATTGTTTTCCTTAAATATGCTAAGTGAGCACGTCAGAGGACGGGTGCGAACGTCTTTTATAGCTAGTTTCAAATAGCCAATCCCAATTCAGCCTATTTCCAGAAACAATTCTTTCCTAATA
>KZ505853.1:479244-499093 GCA_002844005.1 Limosa lapponica baueri
CAAAGCTGTCAGAATCAACGTTAAAAGAAACAGTAAAACAAGTTCAAAATTTCTAGCCATACCCATAATAGTGGAAGCATCACTATTGTGATATTAAGTTTATTTAAATTCACAAAAGCAAAACAATTTAAAGGACCATTTGGAATACGTTCATTGTTAATGCAATAATTTCTGGAAATATTACTTGTTCCTTAGGCTTACAGAACAATACTACAAAGTACCTTATGGATCTATTTTTGTATTTTAAATCTATATTTTTCTTTTTATAATACCATGTCTTGTTGCAGTAAATCCAAGTTCTTGGCCAAAACAGGGAGGGGGATGTGCTACACGTTCTCCTGAAAGATGGGCTGGACTCATACATTCTGTTTAACTGGATGACATTTATTTCCTTTTCAAAAATTAATTCTCAAAGAACAACTACAGGTCCACTTGCCAAAAAGAATAACAAAATTTAACTTTCTCCTCAGACAGCTTGGTAAAGTCTAACTTCAAAACTGCAAAATGACTAAAGTTTGGAAGGGAAATTTTAACTTCAAAATATCCTCCTTACCACTGGTATTTCATACAGAAAATACCAGTGCCCAGAACTACACACAATACACAAGATGAGTCCACAAAAATGCTAAATACATTAGGAATAAGATAATGTGAATTTTAATACTGGCCCCAAGAAAGAAATTGCAGTTTTATTTACAGAACAATGCTACCTGTATATTACAGTAAAAATACTGACAAAATGGCATGTTTCTTTTTCCTTCATTTGAATTAAAGCACAAGGTTCAATACAGAAGACCAACACAAAAAAAAAAAAATATTTCCGAAGCAATTTTTTTGAGCTTTTACTTTGGCTTCTGTTAATAGATGCAACAGATTTTTGATGTTTATACTCATTCACCCAAGACCAAAACAAATGTTAATTAAGAAAAAAACCCCAGAACTCTGTTTATATCAACTTAATCTGCATAAAAGCATTAGCTGGCAATACAAATGCCACTATAATTCAAAGGCATCAGTATCTAACTGTTCATGTATTCTTTGTTTTGGAATGCTGAGATTCACAAACGTATTTAGAGTTTATGTAGTCTGTTTTCTTTAGCACAGAGATTAGACTATGTGCTTGAAATTAAGTTACTGTTTTGAGACCAATTAAAACCATTAGGACATGCAGCTGATGAACATATTGCCATTTTTCCACTTTTCATTCTTAAAGACAATTGACTGTAGCAAATCTGTAAATCTGAAAGGACTTAATTAGTATCCAGGGACAGTTTAGTGGTATTTAATTAACAAAGAGACAATAAATTACTTTAAGGGGGGGGGGAGGGGGGAAAGACAGACAACCAACCAAAACTAACCAACCTCTCATTACATCCTGCTAGGTTTTTTAATGGAAAATTCTAGTTAAAAGGAATATACTTTGCCATTTGAATGACCACAGAAAGCAATACTTATCTTCAGTCTGGCAAGAAAAATGTTCTAGAGCTTCATTCCAACTTTTTGTCTGTGTAACAGATGGACTACATTAAAAAAAAAAAAAGTCTTGAGAGCTAAAATAAAGGGAGAAACTAAATCATAGAAGGAAGCAGAATACATATATATATAGCTATTATTTAAAGCAAAAAACTTCAGATGCAGTATTCAGAGATTCACAGAAAAAGGACTCACACAATTTTTTTCTTCCCTGAAAGAACAGACTTACATACCTACTGTCACAACACCCACTCCATAGAACTACTAACAGGGCAGAAGGTTTTATTATAATATTAAAACTTTTGCCCATTCTATATTTATTTTTATTTCTATTACCTTATCCCCACTGTAACAGACTGCATCTCTTCTTACTAAGACAAGATAGAATTAACCTTTCTAGTTTACTAATCTATTTGTAGAGTCTTGAGTCTCCCTTATTGCGCTGTATTCAGCCTGATCTTTTCTCTCTTCCAGCATTACTGATCGTATTGCATTAGAAGCATCTCTGTCTCTATTTCAGCATGACACAATCTCCATTTTCTCTTGTGCCAAGTTACCCTGCTTTCCTCATTACAGGCTCCTGAACACGAGGCAGGTCTGATCAGCACAGAACAACCCAGCATTCTGAGGTCCAGACTGATGTAAGGAGGAACAGCCAGACTGACTTGGCCATTTCTGCATCATAAAACTGGGGAGGATTCGGGGCAGAGTCCAGTTGCTACCCATAGTGCATGAAAAACAACTTCTTTATGTCTTTTCTCAAATCAGTAGCCAGATGTACAGTTATTCCTCCACAGAGAATACAGGGAGAATACTTCAATGAGGGAGACAACCCAATAATGGCTGTTCTTTGTGGTAAACTTTTAGATGTGCAGATGTTCATTATTGCATAGGGAACCTGGGATTCCAAATTTCTCTCTTTTTTCAAACTGGGTTCTAAATGCAGACTGAGTTCCTCTGTACTACCTTCATACCACACAATCTCAGATCAAATTGGATCCAGATCAAATAGACTGGTGGCAGTCTACTTTGCATATCTCATCATATGGGTGTTGTGAAGGCAGCTACACTAAGGATTGAAAGGCACACAAAAACACTATAGAAGACTGCATCTACACTTACGTACAGTGCCTCATGTAGCATCAGCAAAATGCTCTGCCGTCTATTAGTCACATAAATGGCTTTCCATCCTATAAGACAGGAGTATGGGGGATTGCATACAATCACACACAATGGTGCTGTCAAGAGGCAGCTGAAGTGTGCACTTGAAGTATCAGTCTCCAGTGCATTCCTGGGAATGACACGAGAGTTAATATGTCAAATAACTGCACAGCTTTTTCCATTTGTGTTTATTCAAGGAGACATGTCCCATACTGAAGGAATGAAGAATATGGACACAACTGTTATTAGAATGCTTTGAAATGGGTGAAGTTTCTTTCCTTTATTCAAGAAGTAAAACTTTAATAATTCCTTACAGAACTCATAAAATTGAGACCTAACAATTAAGATATACTAGTTAAAAATACATTTTAAAAATTTTTTTAAAAAAAAAGATCATACTTTCCCTCAGAATCTGGATCTACAATCTTCCAGGATTTTGGCATCTGGGCAACTCCCCATAATTTATCTTGAGAACAATCCAGACATAGTTTATGTATGTGTTGTACATTTTCTTCCTGTCTATAGTAAAAGTATCATCTCCCCTTGTACCCATCTTTATAAAATAATAATAGAAATACAAAAAGTAAATTTGTCCCCCAAAAAACTTTAATTTTAGCAATTAAAAAAGTATCACTGTAACTGCTATATCAACATATGATTGTCTTGACCAGGGTGTACTTTTGGGAATTGTCCATTCAGATAAAGGAAATCCATAACATTAAAATGATGATAAAACATTAACATTATCATGTTAAATAACTTTTCAAGAAAGAGTAAAATATGGGTGACTGAAAGAGAAACAAAGGAGGGTGAAATAGGAATGATACCCATCTTACATTAAGGAATCACTGGCCAAATGGAAGAAACAGTTATAAACAACGATAAAGGTTTTGTCTTTTTTGCCTTCATTTTAATGGATTTGAAATTAAGTCTTAAATGGCACAAGGATTCTTACAATGCACTTTCTAAATATTAGCTGAAACTATCATATTCAGCTTCAGCCCTGGGTTAAAAACTGAATACTCATCTTATGCCATGGCAGGAGATAAGCTCTTCCTCAGCTGAAGTAACTACTTTCCTTTCTCTGTCCCTTGCCTCAAAAAACACCAGTTTGCAGTTGAGCTCTAACAAGATTTAAACTACTTCTTTAAGATTGACAGTTTCTCGTAGCTAAGAGATGTTCCCGTATGTACTTCAAAGGCAAGCAATGCTTTGGACCATCCCAGCAGTGAGTCCTGCTTTTGAAGTCTTTGAATTATCCATTGCAGATGCCACTAACAAAGAGAAACTGACAGTCTTAAAGTAGAATTTAAATTTATGTACAGAAAAGGTCACAAAAAAGGAGAGAGGATTACCTTTTTAAAAATGATTCCTTTTTATGTCTCTTCAGAGAGCAACAGATATCAAGAAAAAAAAAAAGATGTTGTAGCTGGGATTACTATTTATCAACAGGAACAACTCGTATCCTAATATGAAGGGTCTAGCCATTCCAGAAAGAAATATTAAGTTAAAGTAAATATTTCCTGAAATAATTCTTTATGCATTTTAAATAAACTAAATTCCTGACTCTTCTTATTCACCGTCAAATTTATTCAAAATTTATTTTAAAAGGGAACATGTTATTTATTTTTTTTCCTCTTAAATGTTTATAGTAGTCACGGGTAGATCAAGTAGATCACAACATATGCAAGAAAAAAATTCTTTTCCATCTCATTCCTATTTCTACTTACATCCTAACTTCATACTTTATGAAAAAAACAGGTCTAGCATAACTGTTAACATATCTCTTTCAGAAAACATGGAATATAGAGCCCATTAAACATGAAATATTTCTTTTGGGTTTGGGGGGTTTTCTTGGGGAGAAGGAGGGGGAGAAAATTACTTGAAAATATTGAGCAAAGCTCAAAGTGTTAAAACTTACGACTTTTCTAACTGAAAGGCCTGATTTAAAAGGTAACCTGTTTATTGTAAAACTAGTTAGTCTCCAAACAATTTAAATCAATGTGAAATATTTCCAATTTATGTAAATCTAAATCTATAACTGTTTCACTGAACCCCAAATTACTTTTTCAATCGGCATTTGATTTAAATTTGAGGGATTTTTCCACTTCCTGTCCTATTTCAGAATAATACAGCAAACATCAGAAGACATTAATAATCAGACTACCTATTTCTTGCCTTAACTCTATAAAGCTAAACTTTAAGTCAGAAGTTTGATTACCTGAGGCTTTCGGTGACATCAGCCAACAAACTTTTAGGGAGGCAGCCTCTAAACTTCACTGCCTCCCTCTCTTTTTTTAAAGAAGAAAAAAATCAGTTATAAATAATTTTATGCACTGCCATCTCTGACTGCTCCCTCCTCACCTATTAATAGCTGTACACACATCTTATTTGAACTTAAATAGTAAGCAGGTATCCCGTCCTGCTGTAACTGCTGTTTATCCAGCAGAGTTAGTCTTCAGCACAAGTAGCCTCACACAGCACATGTTGTTTCTTGATCTTATTTTTTATTTCAGATTTAGATAGATAGTAGCATTATGTAAGAAGGGTATCAACAATCTTCCAGCTCACTGAACCACGAGAAGGGTTTAAGGCTCACCATGCTCTTTTCTTGCCAATGACTGTTCAACAACCAGCATGGAAGAAATTAATAACATTTCCAAGAAGATTAAATATCTCTCGTTTGGCTAAGTACCTTCCTTATATCTTCCATTACAGTCAGATTTTCGTCTTACCAGGGTCTTAGTTCTGACCAGCACTAGATAGACCTCAAATCAAACTCAAGTTTTTTAAAGCATTTTTCAAAGATGTCCCTGTCAAGGCAAAACAAATTTTAGGGTGAGTTAAGGGAAAGGAAGCACACTGGTATATTTCTGCTGGAAAGTCAGTTCATTTTTATCTCATGTAACTCGTCTGCAAAACAAGCCTCCAAACTTCTTTTGGTTTCAGTTCCTAGCAGCTGAAATGAGGGCTCCTTCTGCAATTCTCTCTGAAAAAAGTATATACTGAAATTCCAAGAAACATGGTATGTTTTTTAACTTAACTAATACTAGAAGCAGAGGTAGAATTTAGGTCTCCTATTTCACAGTGCATACTAGTACATCTTTGAAGTTAAGTTTTAAATAAAATAAAAAGACATCACTGTTAGCAACTGTTCAGACACCGCAGAAAACACAGATAGAGCATGACCGATTTACTGACAGCTGTGAGCTCACACACACAGAATTCAGGAACTGAAGCATACTTATGAGAATACTTATGCTAATAAATCCACATTATTTTTATACACTACCTTGCCAATAGAAATTCTTGTAACTTAGTTAAGATTTCTTAAATTAAGAAATATGATTAGTGACACCCCTCCTCCCTCTCTTTGAACACGTGAATATATCCGCACATAGTCTAATGCTTTAGCCTTACCAGTGCTGTCATCATAAACAACAGTAACTGTTTTCCACTTGAAGAACTGCACAAGGTCAAGGATGGCACGGCTGAGTGAAGAGAAATCTGGATAGAGGCTGACATAGAAGGAGTCCTTGTTGTCTGACACCTGATGTTTCCAGCGGGTCTGGATATGTGGAACACCCAAAGCGTTGCAGATGGATTGCACAGCATTAGCTGAGGAGCTATGGGATGGTCCGAAGATGGCAGCCACCCCAAGGGACAGCTGATCACAGGCTGAATAGGAGACAGAAGTCTGTCAATGATGAGAGGAAAGAAGGCAGTGTGCCAGAAGGTATTGCACAATTCATATTAAACAAAAGGCACTCCATGAAATATAACTTTATTGCTGACAGAGCTCCCTTCCTGTGTAACACTTGCACTTACACAGATTTCAACTTCAGAATATATTTCTAAGCTTTCACTGTGAACTGATGAATAGCAACACTTAACATTGAAATAGCGCTCAGCTACGTTTAATAAACACTTCTATGTCACTGGAAGTCACAAAGGCCAGCAATTGTGTATCTTTTAAAAAGCACTGACAAGGGAAGAGATTTACGCTCAGCTGCATCTTACATTTGGAAAAGGGCCATATGGGACAGTATTCCAACCTAGACTGTTTAAGCGTTAACTTCTCCCTCAATGTCAGCACTATTCCTACTGAGATCCTAATTATTCCAAAATTGTATGTGTTAAGTGGATTCTAGTTAAGTATCCGCCAAATTATTTATTTCATCAAGAGTAGCCACGTTGACTAGCAAAATGTAAAGGTCAACATTTTCCCTAAAAGAAAATTAAATTGCTATCTGCTAATGAAAAAAATAAATCAGTATCCTTTCTTTAAACACTGGAAATCCTCATTTTAGGAGATATTAGTAGATATCTGTTAGTAGATAAAACTGGGTCTGAGAGTCACTGACACAATACTGCTGCATTTAAGTGGCTCAGCTTTCCTCTTTCCAATATAGAGTAGCCCTACATATAATTGCGCATTAGCAGTCTCTAGTCTGTATTATCTCCAAAGTACATTCCAGTATTATCTTGTAGAATATTAGTTGGGACATGACAAAAAGAAGACAGGAAAACTAGTCAATACTGCAGTTCAGTGTTTCAGCCCATGCCCTGCTCCTGTTTAGATCACTATGATAGACATAACCTTTATGAGTTTGCAGTTCTGAAAAAAGACAGATTCTGTCTTCTAACATTCTCTTTGGTAGAGAAAAATAATGAAAAGTATCTCCCTAATCCAATATAGAGGCGAGTATTTGTATAAGGTTTGATTAATTAGTATTGTTACTCCACCATCAATGCTCCTGACAGCTGAGGAAACAAGCAGTAGAAACACATCTTGCTGCATTACTTTTTGCAGCAAGTCAAAATTAATTGTTTTATAATGCACATCCTTTTCAACATGATGAAAATATTGCTAAGTCTTTCAAGTGTATTCCAGAAACTATGCTGGCACACCTTTTTATTACTGCAGAGCACTGGTGGTTTAAATGAACTTCTCATATACACACAGGATCTCCATTGCATTTCTAAGCATCGGATCAGGGCCTAAATGACTAGCTTGATAAAAAAAACATTTATGCTAATATTGCCCTTCCTAAGAGTAATCAACAAGCTTTATGCAAATGTCAGTAAATGGGATCACTAACAACAGCAATAGCTACCAGATGGCTTTTTCAATGGGCTTTTTTTTTTCCCCCCCCTGTTTCTGAGATTTGAATAATGCAATGCTTTCACACGTGATTTGATACGGCACTGGCTCTATCAGACGCATACCAATTTTTCTAGTGCATTCAGGGATATTTTGTTTGCATTTACATTATTCTTCACTGAACTAGAATCTTGGAAATATCATCTTGCCTTCAGGTTGCTCTTTCATATAGCACCTTTAAAAACCCATTAATATTTCATCTATACTCAACTTCAAAAATATGTGTTACTAAGAGGTCTAAACAGGCTATTTGTGATGCAGAGCCTGGCTGTTCACTAATGGACATAATCATGAACCACAAAAATGAGTCAAATGCTTAAACCTCATTGTTAAAACTCTGCTTTGGAGCCATCATAATAAAATGAACCATTTTATGTTAACCTTTAGCCTTTGATTCTGAACTAAAGCACATGTCAGCACAAATGTAGTTGGCTGTATTGTGAACTGATAAAGCAAAAAGCTATTAGCACTGGAAGATTACACAGATTTTGATACAGCCTGACCAGTTACCAATAAAGAGTTGCATTCTCATCCAAGATGCAAGTGGGAACAATGAATATATAAAATCTACTCAATACATCCAATCAATGGAATGTTGCCATTCTAACTTCAGCTATTATAGTCTATCAAGAATTAGCAACATAATATTCAGGCTAGCTTGCACCCTCAAGCAAACCCCAAGTAAGGGATAAAAGTAGTTGCATTGTCTCAGGAAAGGCTTAAAGAATTAAAGATCGCAGAACAAATTTCTCTGCTCTCTACATCGTCCCTCATGAGAGGAGGGATACTGTCTCATTACATTTCACAGGACAGAGCGAACTGGAGTCAGGAAGCGGTTCAATTTGGAAGATGAAGAGGAAAGGAGAAGGAAGGGGACAGAATTAAGGATCAGCCCATTCATTCACTGTTGGCTGAGATGGAAAGGGAAGAGTAGTCTCTCAGAATTTGCCTTAATGCACCATCCAAAAAACCAGAATAAAATAAAACACTTCATTTGTTGTTTTTGTGTTGTTTGCCTCCTCCTTTCACGCTCTCCTCTTCAAAGAAAGCATCTTGTTAGGCATTAATATTTAGCCCATAATTTTTTTCATAAATAAAATCATCTTAAAGTGACCAAACTGTGCGTATTTCTGTACAAAATGGATACTGTCTACTTCTGTGCCTAACAGCCTATATTAGAATTTTTTATTTAGCAAATAAACAGATAAAACAAGTTCTTAAGATTAACTCTGTATGTTGCAATAAAAGAGAAAAAAGTTTCTCAATTTTCAAACTGAATTTTTCAATCAGTATTGTATTCCACTTTTAAGATATACTTCGTGTACATTCATTCTGTCAGAGAAGCTTTTTCCTACGTAGCATTTCTAATGTACCATCAAATGTTTTTATTCATCTTAGGCCACTGTAACACCAAAAAACCCTTGTTGTGTAAACCTTTCAGTCTTCAGCACTTGAAAGTGGTGTGTTGGGACCAGATCACTTGGCAGATTTCGGCTAGAAACCTGTCATAAAAAACACAGGTTGACCTCCGATTCTTCCACCTTTATTTTCTTATTAAGGACAACATTCATATGAAATTGCCTCTTCAATTTATAAAAAAAAAGTGTTTTTAAAGAACATGTAACAGTGCAAAATCCAGTCCTGCTGAGTTCTGCCACCAGGCTTTGTATTTTCTCCTGTAAATACATAATGAACTTGTTGGTGTTTGGACTTTCTAGGCTACTGCAATGATGCGATACAATTTGCATCTATTGTCATAGATTTGAATGTAAAGCAATCTGAAAATTTCAATTTGTGTGAGAAACAAAGATTTGGAAATTTAGAAATAATTTTGAATATTTTTTAAACTTTTAATTTTTCTTTAAACAAATCATTTATAGTTAGGAGAAAACTGCTGAACTCAGGCCTAGACATTCACCTGATAGCAATATTCTTACGCAGACTTAATGGTTAGGCTTATTTTTATGCCTTGTTGACCTAAGGTGCACAAAACTACAACTACTTGGTCTCCTTTGAAGACCACACCTGATTAGCTGTATGAGACATTCATATGTTAAAGGTATCTGTGGACGTGTACTTAAAGTGACTGAATGCTTAAAATTTAATTGTAGCATTCTTCCAAGTTCACTAGAATTTGGGGGCACTTAGCATTTTCCAGGAGGAAGGTCCAAAGATCCTGTTTTCTCATGCCAAAGGATCTAGTCTCGAAAACACCATAGTCACAGAGCTCAGAAAATTTTATTTCCAATTTTAAATATTTAAAGAAGTAGCTTTTAGTCAGGCACAGTGGAAGCAAAGGTGACAGTGTAATTTTCAAGCAGTTACCATTACAGCCTTCAAGGCTGTCAAAGCAGTTCTTTAAGTCAGCCAAAGCCTTGTACAGTCTCATTTCATACGGTTTTATTGGACAGACATTTTTTCAGGTAGGTAAACCAAGTGAATCTTAGTTTCTTGTTAAAAAAATAAATATGCAAAAGGTTACCTTTTTTGGATGCTTCAAAACTGTCATAGAGATTTATCTTTTGGGTGTCGTATGTTAAAGTAGTGTTTGGCAGAAGAGTTCTGTTTCTGTTGATTGTGTTCACAGCGAATCTGAAGGCTAATTCTTCTGCTCCCATTGGGCCGGATTCTACACACTCAAAAATGCCTCCTAGTAGCAGGAGAAAGAAAAAAGAAAAAAAACCAAACCACTAGTAAGCCAAAATGGCATGCAAGAATACCTTTAATCATCAGTTTGGAAAAAGATTCCATCAGCCTGAAATTTCTAACTTACACCTGATACAGTGCAACTCAAGAAACTGTCTCATGATTTCGGTGAGGTTGAGGTCAAACCATAAATAACCCAGTAACAAATCAAACTTACCTTAAAGAAAACCTGTTAAGTTTTTTTTCATACAATATTAATTTTGCTACTGTGAATAAAAAGAGTGTGAAAATATAAGCTAACCAGTCTATTTAGAAGCAAAGTAGGAGAGGGATGAAAAATATGTAATTATTATTTTACATAGTTATGCTTGAAATGATTCCATTTAGCTTTTCCAGATCAACCACCATCTATGTGTGGTGGGGGGAGGGAGATTTCTGGATTCTTGTTTTCTACTCTTCTAGACTTATGATACAGCAGTAATGAACTGGAGAGTTCACTGGAAGCGCAACATATAAAGGAGCATGGAACTGGGATGCCCCAAACTTCCTCCAGAAATGAATATGTACAGATATTTTAGCATGACTGTGTGCCTGAGCTGATAAATTTGTTGAGCAAAGGGCTCAAATCTGCACTGAGTAGCATGTACATGCTAACCTCACTCTCAGCAAATACAGGAATCTAAGCAACTACAACCCACATAAGCTCTATCATGCCATGATAGCATCCCCACACAAAGCATACTGCCAAAGTAGGACACGCCTCAAATGACAGGCAATTTCTAGAGTGGTTCTGAGCCAGCTTTAGTCTTAAAGGAAGCAAAGAAGTTTGGGAAACTGTGCTGTGCTTCAGCTGTTCTTTTCTCACAATGAGATATCCTTGCCCATAAAAATTAAGTTTATACATACTTTGGAGTAACATCTTCTTGGGTCTGGAAAGGCCAAGGATACAGTGACAATAAAAGTAATTTGAAGATGTGTCCTTACAATGGTGACATGGAATGCCTCAGAAAAGCAATCAGCATCCCTGTGGTCTCTCTGGTCCTCATGCTAACAGCATCTGCCTATACTAACGGAGGCTGAATGGCCATCATCTGAGGATCACAACTTACAAGCCAGGCATTGTACCTGTGCAAGAAACGCTTTTCATTCACTTTCTTCTAGCTTGTGAGTATTCATTTCCAAAGTAACACTGCTCCCTGGCTTTGTATTGTCTAAAAATTTTTATTCAACACTCCACTATTTTCTCAGCAAGAAGGTCTCAGAATCTGTGCAGAAACTGAGTCACACTGAACTCTGCAAACCACAATCAGTTTCTAAACAGTCTTGTTGAGCAGCCAAGTAATGAACCACTTCTAAAATAAAAAGAATGTGTATTTAGTTATCAACTCTTTCCCTGTCCAAAACTATTAAATATGAAGAGCCTTTTCAGTTTTGCAAACCTCCTGCCTCTTCCAACCTGTTTCTCGCTACAGGATGGAAATGTTAACTTTTCCTGCAGATGAGTCCTTAAATTGCTGGTGAGAGCCCTAGGGGCAGATGCTCAAATAACATTAATTTAAAAGCACAAGCACTAACCACTAAGATAAGATGCAACTAACAATTATTTAAACATTAGTCATTTAAAACTGAGAATGAGGCACTGACAGGAGAGGCAGACGCTTAAGAAAAATTTAGATACCTAGGGAAATGATCCAAGCTGACCGAGCATAGAATGTGTATATAATCTGTAACCAATATTAACAATATTTCAAAAGCTAAAGCAAAAGGAAGTTGGATAACATTCAGGTAAATATAGGCTTATTACACTTTAAAACTGAAAAAAAAAGACCATGGAGTATTAACATGAAAGGCAATCTACTGCTTTTGAAAATAAAGCAGCTCTCTGTTTAGGAAAACATAGTCTGATAAACAAGATTTTGTACTGCTTAAGACTTACAGCATCTAATCTTTATAAATCAAGCTGTGACATCAAAATAGGATTCTCCTATTTTGGGCAAAATATTTAGAAATTGCTGCCAAAAGCTAAAAATTGGTGAACAAATGGTAAGTATAGATATTAAGAGACAACAAAAATAAAAAGACATTTCCATGAGCATAACAAAAATTAAGATAGATTTTATAGAATTTCCTAAGGCATCTGGAAAACAGTTATTCAAATGTATTTTAGTAAACCAGTATCACACAAACAGCTGTTAAAAAAAGGATTATATCTTAAGTTACCATGGATTCATAAAGAGAAATAAGCATTACAATATCTCTCTCTCCCCCCTGAAATTTTTACTTTGGAAGATTTCCTCTTTAATTTCAGTGTGGCTGAAGCTCAATACAATCTTCCTTCTTTATTCTTGTATTTTTCATTCTGCTCAATTCTAAATTCTTGAGATGGAGAATTCCTTGTAAAAGGTGCAGCCACTTCTCTCAGCATAAGATAAATAAAAATGGATTTTGACCTCTCATATCTGGGTAATTCCTAATGGTAGTGACAGCCCATCACATAGGAAGACAATTTTATGAAGACAACAAAGTCTTTATCTCCTGTGAGTGGCAACGATGTGAAATTTCCCACGTGCACCATTCAGTGGTTTCTTCCCTCATTCACACATTCTCTGTCCCTGTGATAAATGCAAGTCCTACAAAGTTGGCAGCATATGCTTTGTCTGCCTCAGGGTAAATTTCCATTCCTAAGGAAAACAGAGGTAGAATACCGTTTCTGTTGTCCTATGATTAAGATATTTTGCTAGGAGGAAGGAAAACGTATCTTCTGATGGCTGCTCCTCAATACGTTCACATTTTATACTAGATAGATACTGAATTAAAAATAAGAACCCTAGAGAGAATATAGATTAGACCATATATTTGCAGTTTCCTAGCAGTTTTCTAGCCTGTAGGATGTCACACCTCCACTAGGCTCCTTTCAGTTCAGTTCTATGCTACTTCTATGCTACTTCTGCACCTGCTCCAGCATCAGGGGAGGAACACACCATAATTAAATATTTTGGATGATGGCAGGTGTAGGTTCATCTTAACTTTCACACTAAGAGTAAACTCCAATCAACAGGTTCTCAAAGTGCACCATGTCCTACTAATATGCAAAATGGCTGAAAACGCCTGGCTCTGTAGTGAATAACAGCTGCCAGCTTTGACCGAGCTAATACTGCACACAGTATTCAATTGATCTTCTAAACAGTTCAAATTGAACTCACACACTAAGCAGAGCAGGAGCTTAGGCAGACACGTCTGCATTCTAAATATCAGAATATAGTCACATAAAGCTCCTCATTCTCCAGAGGAGAGCCCTTTTAAGCATGCATGGAAGTCTATGCTTCAGATGTTTTCAGGATGCTCAGCAAAGGCACATAAATGAGTTCAGACATTGACAGGAATGGGAAGTTTTAAAGGGTGCTTTCTGCATTGCTGCATAAGGTAGAAGTAGGAATTTATTTGGTAACTTTAAACTGCCTTGGCCTTACCATTATGTTCCTATATTTGTTAATGAATACATAAATAATAGCAAAAAAAATTACTTTGAGTATTTTCAAAGAAAATGTTCTGTAAATCCACTGGCTTAACACTGGGGAACAAGTCACAGATTACACTGTTTTTGGGTTTTTTTAATAAAATGGAAAGAAAATGAATAAAAAGGATTGGCTTTCCACTTTAGGTATACTCAATTATAAAGGGATAGTGGTTTCCAGAAGCTGTTATAGCACACTGAGTCATGTTGTTCCCTCCCAAGCAGGCTGTTCTTTGCTGCTATTGTACCTTGTATTCAAGATAGCCTTATTAATAATCAAATTGAGGAATGCACCGCATGCTCTCAGATAAGCAGACAGAAGAGTCATAAATCTTGCCATTGATATGTGGACAAGCAGCCAAGCCAATGCCTATCTCTATCTAACAGCTGGAAAAATGCAGGTGGTGGGGTTTGTCTTATTTTTAACACAGTTTATAGACCTGTAATAGGCAGAAACACCAGTTTTCATATGCAACCGGGCACATCCTAGAGGGAATGGCTGAGTTTTCACTGCTACCTCAAAATTAAAAGAGAAAATTTAAAAGTAGTAGTAAAATGTGTATTTAATGCTTAGTTTGCTTTAATGGTCTCATACATGACTTCTTCATTTATAGTGTTAATGATATAGCAGTTCATCTCTGCCCTATAATAACACTTGGGAATATGGCATCAGATAGCCACAACTCAGTCTGTAGCTCATGAATTTCTATTGACTGTGTACAGTAGGTGACTGCTGTATAGCTCAACACTTCTTCAAATTTTTACTATCACGATAACCACTTAGCAAAATTTCAGTAGATTTTAGTAATGATCAACACCTGAAGAATCACAGTGATGAGGAACATTTAGAAAAGGCCAATCCAAGCCAGATATGCAAGAGCAATTGTAAAACAATCTTTAAATACTTTTGCAGTGATATCCAGGATAATTCAGATCTCCTATTAATCTTGATATACTAGAACTGCTTTTACCAAACCTGAAATTCACTAGGGTTTTTCATCACACAGTTTTCACTCTTAAAAAAAATATTTATATGACCAAGTTTTTTTTACCATAACCAATTGAGAATATCAGTGTAACACTGATGCAGTAACACTTCCTTCAAAACCAGAAACCACTGAAAAAAAGGATAGTAATATTTTATCAAAAAGGACAATATGTAGTGCCTAAAATAGTATGAGTAATATAGATGTTCTTATTACTTTCCAAAGAAAAAGAAAATCTGAAATAGTTTTTAAAACAATTATACAAGTCCAAAAAGATTTATTCTGAAACTGCTCAAATGAAAAAGTCTGCATTTTCCACAAAAAAAAAAAGTTGAAGAATTGCCATTTTAGTTCACCAGCCATCTTTATTTTCTCCAATTTTCAAATCATTTCCTCAAACACAAAATCTAGAGGAAAAAGAATAAATCATCTTGATACACATCTTGGCAAAAATCACCAAAAACAATTGGTCCTGCTCTTAACTACTTAATTTCACAAATAACAGGATAGCCATTTGAATGATTCATCTTTCCATTTCTATTCCACAAAATGGTCATAAGTATTTTTCTCCCCATAAACATTCCTCTTGGGGGATCACTATCTTGTGTTTTTGCATTATCATCTCCACATAATATCTGATAAAACCCGGTAGAAAGCACAAAAGTGCTTAACTACACAAAATCACTAGATGAATAAAAGTGCCAGAACAAGTTATTTGTAAATCTCTCCTCATTTTACATATGGAGAACTTCTGAAATAGATGCATGCCATAAAAGCCTGAGCCACTATTACCTACTTGAAATAATTCACATTCAAGCAAGCTTCAAAAGTGTCCGAGTAGAGCCACAAACAAGCAAAATAGAAAACCTGGGTGATAATAACTCAAAGAAATTCTTTGTTTCCAGTACAGTCCCAAGCTTGTTTCAGTAGAAATGAAAGCTATTTAATTACCGTAGCTGCAGGATATTTTACAGTCTGTGCCCTCTGAAAAATGAAACCTTTAAATATATAACAGAAGGCCACATTACCTCAGATCAAAATCTGACAAATTGGTTGCAATGAAGCTTACAGACTATTTTAAATCACTGAATCTAAAATAATTCTGTATTCAAGATCATTGCAAGTATATCAACTATATGTACAGAATTAAAACTTCTACAGTTTGGCAGTACCAGGAGTTTACCAGACTAATTTTCAAATGAGAGATCAGAAAAGAAAAATTTAAACAAACTCATTCTAATATAGCATTGTCGACATTAACAAAGTTATGTAAACAGTAACATTAATCTTAATTTCAATTTTAACTGTGATTTCCTCATATGGAGATGTAAGATGAAGTTTCATTTTTCTTAATATCAAAACGATTTAAAGATCTCACACATACATACACTAGTTATTAATAACCATAATTTTTAACATTATAGCCATATTGTCTTTATCATGCACCAATCCGCACAAATTTACCAACAGCTATGAAAAAAGTGGACTTTATTAATACATTATAAAAAGTGAAGTCAGTCACATTGTGGCACAAGCACCAATTTTTTAATGATACAGTAACTTTTAAAATATAATAACATAAACCCGTATCTTAAGTATTAAACATTAAAAAGGTTACTGAGAGCCTGGAAAAAATTTCCTTTTATAAACAATTTATCTCAGCTAGTAACATTTCTTCCCATCATTTTATTTTAATAACATATAAGCATGTTTAAATTATACTAATAATTTTATATGAGGTTATATAAGAATCAAATTATTTATTTTCCTCACCTCAGATCAATACTTTGATTATAACAATTGTGCTAAATAGAAATCTCTTATTCTGACATAATTTCCCATTCAGAAAACATGAACTCTCAGACAGTCTTTGTTTAATTAACCTGGAAATATGGGAGAAAGGAATAATGGGTGTCTGTGAAAAAGGTATTTGTGATAAACAACTTTTCTAACAAGTATTACATGGCAGAATCAAGCAAGTCTATCACTTATTTTACCATTATAATATATGCTTGTGTTCTAATTTTTAAATTGACCATTTCATAATCAGAGCCAGTAATTATGTAAGGTGATAGTACATTTAGAGGGGTAGAAAGTCAAAAGCATATTATTGAGAGTTCAGTGGACACTAGTGTACTGTCAACATTTCCAGAGATGGAAGTGATGGATTTTTGGAAGTGTGAAAGGACTACAGTTCTCCAAATACAGGCATAGCCAGAAGGCAGTGAAGAGGCTCATCCAAAAAACCCAATATCACTGACATGGTGCGGATGTTACTGGGAGCAGGAGGCACGGTAGGTGCTGTGCTACAGTGACTGATCAGGGCTGCTGGCTGAAGGCATTTTAGTCCTAATCAAGCGTGCTATGGGCTGTACTGATAATCCTGTTATGGATTGGAAATCTACAGAAATGGTTCAAAGACCTCCATAAAGGTTGCTGGCTTAGACGTGCGCTTCCTATAAATACAGAAAAAAAGTTACATTTTAGCCACTTATTTCTGTCTGGAATAGGATTTAAGAAAATGAATCACTTTCATGCATGACATTAAAAGCAAATGTAAAAATTTCTTCTTTACAATCTTTTCCATAAAACAATTTAGTTTAATTTTTATATCGATTCAGAATACAGCAGTATGAGTCTAGACTATACCATATTTTTATTATTAGTGTTCAAAATTATATTGAAAGCTTTCTGAATCTCACAACAGTAAAGAGTTTAATAGAAGGATCACTTGACATAGAAAACTGCTAATTTGACTTTGAAGTCCTTTTTATGTGCATAAGCCACTGTGGAAAAAGACAGTGCACTTCAGCAGTGTCCTTTACCCACACCAAGTGTGCATAAGGTTTGGAGGAGGAAAGCAGGACCTGGAATTTCTGGGGGTTATTTTCATTACCACTGATTTCCTATGCGACCCTGGACAAGAAGCTTTTCTGAAAAATAAATACCTCATTCCAAAACAGATGTAACAGACACCTCAACACTGTAACAGACACACGTTAAAGGAAAACCAGTAACTTGCTTTGAAATGAGACATAACTTCTGTTAAAGGCATTTATGGAATCAGTGTATCAAGGCATGATCACAGAATCCTGGAAATCTTGCACTATAAAATGCACAGAAATATTACCTTCAGCATCTAGGTTATCTTTTGATCCATATTTTAGTGTAGTTGCATGAAACTGGCAACTTTGAGATGTTTCTCCTAAAAGGATTTGAATTATCTACAGATTTAAGACAAATAAAGCTATATATTTTCTGATTGTGCAATACCAATATCCAGTCAATGTTAGGTTTATCCTGTTAATTTAATGTTAAATTATATATCAAAACAGAAGTTTGTCTTGTTTTTCTTAAATGTGAGGAAATAATAAAGGATAATTTGATTAAATAAGCAAAGATCTCATTTTAACAAAAGCTTATTTATCTTATAAAACTGGTGAAAAAGATTTTTAAAGGTGAGTACATATGAATTATAAGTATTTAAAATATAATTTGATACATTCTAACACATTCTAATATCTTCTTTAAGTCAGATGTGACAAATGCCACACATCAGAATCTTACCTTTCATCAGCGCAGTTCCAAATACGCTTTGAAAAGTCATAAATAAAAAGCTATTAAAAATATTACTAGACTGGAATATGCAGCATACTTATAAAACACTACTTTTGATAGCATCTCTGTTTATGAATACTACTACTTTCAGTCAGAACGTCAACAGAGCATGACTAAAGATGACAGGCAAAATAAGAACACCAAAACACATTCATCTGCAGTTAAAATGTACTATCTGTAAGATTTCTTCCCGCTTTAAGGATATACATTAGCTTTCTATGATATGCTAAGCAGTTTATTACACAACACACGTGATAATTTCAAAGCAATTATCACATTAATCTAATATTTAGTCTCTCATAACCAGTAGTAGCAAAAGGAAACAAAACACTAAATGAAACGTGAATACAAAAATGGCCTTGGGAGATTTTGCTAAAATGTGTTTTTCATTACTTTGGCTAACAAAATGTTTTGAACTATCTTAAAACAACACAGCTTTGTTTTCTTCCCTTTTTTCTAAAGGGTCAGCCAACACTCAGATAAAAAGCTTTTTGGTTTCCACGAAGAAAACATTATTTTTTTTCCAAAAATTTCTTTAAAGAAGAGAATATGAAAACTTAAATGCTTAGCTTTTACATAAATACTTTCACAAGAACTAATACAGAAGTCGGGGCAGTTACAATCTTCAAACTTTCTACTTGTAGGTTTGAAGCTATGCAGATCATTTGATTTTATTCTAGTAAGAGTCATGAATTATATTAGAACACTGACAAAAACGGTTCCCTAACCTCCTCATACAGACCACAGATAAATGTTAACAATATTGCATTAGGCCAGAATTTTTTCTTTCCATCACACCAAATGCTATTCATCCATCTTCTCAAGTACTGCTTTGTATCTAGAACAACATTTGAGAAGCCAAGCTGTACACAAAAAACAAAGGAAATTTTGTCCAGGTTTTCACTTGCTTTTAAAATAAAATATAAGTGACTTACTCATGAGAAATAAGTAGACGTTAAAAAAAGTAAATGTATTTTGAACTTAACTCCTACAATATTGTGCTAATTAATACTTATATGTCCACATGCAAAAGCTGGAGCAAAAGAGCAAAAGTAAAATGTATAAATGATTATCACCAGCTTCAGGATATTGTTTTTTATTCTTAATGTTTAATATTTAATTTTTCAGGAGTTTGTAGATATTTAAGCGCATTTCAAAACTGCATTGTCACATTTTTCTTCCTTTTCTCAATATTCTGACAGATAGAATCCTGCAGTAACCTGAAACAATTCTTATGAAATGTATTACCTATTTTTAGAGAGAGGAAAAAGAAAAAAGACATATCTA
>KZ505853.1:503672-546733 GCA_002844005.1 Limosa lapponica baueri
TTTTTTTTTTCTTCATTTAGGCCTTTATATTAGTATGAGTTTTGCTGTGCTGAAGCATTAGCTACCTTTTCAAAATATGGAAAGACTTGAACTCATTTTTATATTTGAACAAAGCAACAGATTGCTTGAGGTTATACAATTAGATTTCAATTTAGGAACAGAAGTGATCAAAGCCTCATTATTAAACCAATTTTACAGTGTAAGTTTTGGGTAATATTTAAGACAAAAACCCACTAGCTTTTTGAGTTCTTAAGTCTTGTGCAACAGTTGGTCAGACTGTCATCATTCAGCAATTGCACTGACCTCAGAGAATAAGACTTTGTTACCACCACTCTTTCTGTGGCAAGGAGTAGCTTAAATTTAATGCAGATTCTGAATATGACCATTTTTATCTTTAAAAATGTTCATTTAGCTATTTCTGGTCTTCAAAGATTCATATCTGCCACTAGTAAAACCTTGGTGACAACTCTGAGCCAGAGGGTTAGTTATGTTGTGCTGGTTTCAATTATTTTTTTTATCGTTGTTTGGTTTGGTTTCAATTCTCTTGGGCTCAGCAGCCCAGCAATTTAAGCTTATTTGCAGTCACAGTTAAAACTTTAATGTTGAGTTGTAAAGAGGAATTTTTGTGAGCCTCAAAGCAAGATTCAGTTGCCTGAAAACAGGCATCTACTGTCCTTTCAGACTGCCCGAGACTCTCTTAGGGTGCAACGTGTAGAGGCCAGCAAATATGGCAAAGGACTCCTTGGAGTTGCAAGCTCTTTTGTGACTGTGGCTGTAGGCAATAGGTCTCATAGAACCCACATTAAGGCAGCTGAATCCCATACACTGCGTTGGATTCAATTTTACCTAGTCTTAGACTTCTACAAGGTGGATGTCGCTTCCGAGTTGGTTATTGTAAGCAGCCTTTATAGACTTAAGAGGAGATTAATTGTATCCTGAAAATACTATTTAAAAGAAGTCTGAAGATTTCCCCATTGTTCCTTGAACACACAAATCCAACACTCCTAAATACTCTTGCATAATCCTCAATGACTTCCTGCAGGTGAAACTCATTAACTGTTTTTCACTAGAGAAAAATTAAAATCTTAATTCAGCAGCCCTTCTGAAAATGATACACAGAACAGATATGAAGTGGTATTAGTCAGTTTCCAGTACGTCAACCTGCATCCACTTAAAAAAAAAAATGTAGTCCATTTTTGTCTGGATTTGCCACCTTTCACACATTTCAGACAACTAAGACATTGATACTTGACAATGACTGTTGAAATAAATAACAAAAAACAAGGTACATAGAAGTGGTCACCTTCTGAGCCAACTAAACAGAATTTACTCCCTGAACTAGAAAACCATTTTCCTTAACCTAGTGTGTGCACGTTGATAAAAATAAAGTTAGAGTTATTTCTATAAAAATAATTACCTGATCTTTTAAAGGTACGTTGACAATACGTGTAAAGATAGAGCTTATCCACTAAAAGTTATACAGGCAATAAAGAACACACTTATGAGTACAAAATTCAGTTCTATTGGACAACTGTGGAAGTTAGTATGATAGCTCCCACTATAATTAAAAAGAAAGGCTTATGTAGAGACTAATTCAAAATAAGTAGACTGAAAGGCTCTTTGTACGTGCCCTTTTTATTCTGGCTTGTTATAGAGTTCAGATAAGATGAAGTAAAACCTCGTCCTTCAAGCCTCTTTCCTGCTTGTTCCCCTCTGTGTGTATGAATCTGTGTGTGAGTACACACACACACGAGTTGGTAATAATATGGAGGTTCTACAGCAAGAGCTGACACAGTACACTTGTATATTCATAATTAATTTCATATTTACACTCCTGTCGGTTTATTTCTTATTCTTTACCAGCCGCCCTTTGTTACCACATTGCTACTTAACAAAGATATAATTCTGATATTACAGAATACTGATTTAGCTGTTATGGTTTAATTATTTAATGCTAACTGCATCTTGAAATCAGCTGTCATAAATTATCTTTTGTCTTTTATGAGAGTCCTTCCTTATAGATGTTTTCCCCTAATAATAAAAAAATGAAAGATACCATTCAATGATTTTCCCATTAATAGTATGTTGTAAAATGTGCCCACAAATTATAGCTTTCCATATCCAGTAACAGAGATTTCTTTAGAACTGACACAGGTAGAAGCATATCACTCTACAGAAAAAGAAAAAATAGCAGGATTAAGTTGTTAAACTTATAAAGATATCATGTAAATTAGATTTAAATAACATTGTCTTGAATTATTAGCCTATGGTTAATGAACACTTTTGAGAAAAACAGGTTTTCTAGCCTTTCATATTGACTTGTGTAAACCACTGGCCTCAGTGCCTTTATAATTCAATTCAAATTTGTAATGAGTCAGACCTGTGGAAAGGCCTGTTCAGAATGAGCAGTGACAACTTAGTTGAAATGCTGCTCATGCCATGGAAACAATGAAGCGTGACATTTTGTCTTTTACATCTGGCAACAAGTTTACTGGGAAAAAGTAAGAGTAATTTATTCTTTTTCAGAAAGGTGGCAATATGGATAGAAGAATTAAACATTTACTTTGGGGGAGTGCAGACTATTTCTTTGCCTTTTTCACAGATGTATTCAGCTGTTTTCTAAATTTATTTGGTACCCTGAATATTCATGCATTTTTAGCTTTACTTGCATTGAAATCTGTATGTAGCCACCTCTGAAAATCTTCTGTGACATTAAAGATACTTCTTTAACAACATTTTTCCTTCAGTTGAAGCCTAATCTCCAAAACGCATCTTTCATTTTGCCTATGTTGGGGTATTAACCCAAGAATAAAAGAACCTAGAAGTAGAAAACAGGGAAATTGTTTCCAAACCTTCAGTGACTTCAGATTTTTTTTCTGTCATATAAATTAAGTAAATCATTGTGAGTTAGTAAACTATTTTTTTTAAAATGTGACTTAATACTACCATGAAATTACATATACCTTTTGCCCATGCTAGTTTGTTAATAAAATAATACCCTTAAACCAATCATTTACACATCCACGTTCCAGAAAGATTTTAATCTCTTGCTTAGATTCTCAAGCCCTATTAACATATTTCTTAATTTGATGTTGTTTTCTACAAGATAGAGATTTGAAGGTTCAGATTCCTCATTAATAAGGGGCAATTTTAAGGATTAGCTGTAATCTTGCATTCTGAGTTTTCACACTTTAGATTAAAAGGCTATTTTCAAAAATTGCAAGGGCTTAAAGCCAACTTCTGTCTTCCCTCAGCTCCATGATACAACTTTTCATTAGACATTAGACATAGGGCAATATATGTACATCTCTGCTCTACTCTCAGGTCTGCCAGTGGGTCTGTTCTTTCAAACCAGCAGGCTAATGAAGTGCAAAAATTTAAGACTACGTATAGACTGCAGTGTTGTTCATGCCAGGCAGACATGCAGGCAGTGTACTGCAAAAATAATGCAGAAATGTACAACCAAACCACTGATCCAAAACAAACAAGGAATATGGGTGTATCAGCTGGTCACCCAAGCCTAAAATAAGAGCGCTGCTCCAATCCTCGTTACTGCAAGCTGTTTCTGGATCCTTCAGAAGCAATGTAACTGGATAATTTTAAATTTATCGATCTTCAGAAGCAACAGAAGAATTAAATAAATCCATTCTAAGCCTATTTGAACTCAATTCTCCATTCTGAATGGTTCGGCTCAAAGATCTTACGTTCCAGGCTAGAAATTGTTTGTTGATTGTTCCTTGGATGGCTTTAGAAAATGACAGGCAACTGGAATCAAAAAGGACTCTAATCAGCAGGAGAGCTTCACATGTGCTATCCCTTATGCACACTATTGTAGGTAATCACTGCTGCTAGAGTTAGAAAATCCTTCAAATAAAATACCTGTTACAGTCTTGCTCAGCTATTCAATTACTTATACAAAAATTTGTGGCTAAAACAGCATTGATAACACACCAATGTTTTGGCTATTGCTGAACAGTGCTTTCACAGTGTCAAGGCCTTCTTGTTTCTCACTCCGAAACCCCAGAAAGTAGGCCGGGGCTGGGCAAGAGGTTAGGAAGGGACACAGCCAGGACAACTCACCTGAATTGACCAAATGGGCGAGCATGATCTTAAATGATCATACTCAGCAATAAAACTAGAGATGGGGTTTTTCCAAAGTAGCCATTGCTGGGCATTTTTCTGCTCATGGTGAGTGATTGGTTTCTAATCACTTGTTCCTTACTGGTTTTCCTCCACTTATTGATCTGCCTTTATGTCAACCCATGAGTTCCTTACTTTTTCCTTACTTTTGCCCTTCCGATTCTCTCCTCCATCCTTCTCAGGGTGTGGGGTCAATCCACCATAATTCATGGCTCTCTTCTCCTGATGACTCTACCAGTGACTGTTGTGAAGAATCTCTGAAGGGCTCTGTTTGGACATGCATGTATTTGATCTTAAATTTAGCCATGTGGGGTTTGATTGCAACCCTGTGCTTCAAGGTGATAGTTGCATATTACAAATACTTTTCTTGGTTACAAGCATATAGCATCTAGAACTGCTATGTTTGATTGATTCATAGATGAGAATATGCTGTACATTTCCTGTGTAACCTTGTGTTATTTATTAAATAATATCTGCTATTTAAATGATTGTATTTTACATTATTATTATTAATAAATTGTACTAATAAATACAGTGAATTGAAAAATTAAAATGTTTGATAGTCTGAATACTGAAAAAAAATAAATTGAAGGTTAGATTTACCTGTCAAAAAGTATCTCTAAGTATCATTAGTGATGATCTTTCCTCCCTCACTTCCAACTTACTAGGTCCATGGCATTCAATTTTCTTTCTTTTAGCAGCTTATTGACTTCTCTGTTCCCCATACATTGACATTCCTTGGTTCAGTACGTTGCCAATAGCCATCAATATCTTTGTCAGTGTATCTGAAAAATTGTTTTAAGAGCTATTCCTTTGGTCCTAAAGCCTGGAAGATATTTGCTCAATCTTTTTGGAAGTGAACTGTTTCCTTGGATAGTGCTGATTGATACATTTATAGTTCTGAAACCCCAAATGACTGAAAAAATCTAGAAGTTTAGAAGGAAAAAAGAAGATGGAGCCAGAACTAGTGAAAATTTGTACCAACGCTTCTTACTTCACTACAAAATAGTGTTTGTGGGAGAGTATAAGAAAGTCCACATAGTCCCAGGCCAAATCAATTTCTGTTCAGCCAAACCTATGATTTTAATCAAAACAAAGATGAGATATGAAAAAGACTTTCTTGAGATCAGTTGCAGCAATATGATCTGAGCATTACTTTTGCCTTCATTCAGAACTGATACATATCACAGTTGCCTCAACTCTTCTCCTGCAACTCCTACCTTACCCTCTGCAGTCAGATCCTCTGATAGTACTGGAACACCGTATTCCATTCCAGAAACATTGTTTGCTCACAGCATCAAGCTACAAATATGGCTTGTTATCAGGAGTTGTTCCAGAGACAAGCTCAGAGCAGAATGAATTAATGCCCACCACGCTTGTGCAACTGAAAGTGTTCATTTGACAATGCATTTCACAAGTATCCATTTAAAAATTAATTCAATTTGTCTGGGACACGAGCACTCTTGCCAGCAGAAGGGCCATTAGCAAAGGGCAGTACAAGACAAATGTAATACCTGTCCTGAGAATCACCATTAGGTTCAACTCTATTAATTAGTTTAGAGTAAGGGTAAAAGCACATTAATTACATTAACACAGCACCTGAACTGGAAGATGCTGCAACTATTAGTGAAAGCAAGAATAGCACGCCATCAACAAAACATATTCCATTAAACCAAAAAAGTGTGTGTAAGGTGGACTGAAAAATATGGCAAAGCATTATCAAAGACACTTCATTTAAATCATTAAAAGAACAACAAAAAAATTATACTAAAAACTAGGCATGATGTTTCACAAATCTGCAATGCAATATGTCAAAGTTGAAGCATCACATCAAAACCCACTAGGGCTATGGCTTTAAGAAGAATCTACCTTAAGCAGTGAGCAAAACTAAATGCCTAAGAGAGCAGAGGGTAGGGAGGAGAAAATTAAGCCCAGGAAGACTTGATGAATAGCATCAAAATAACAAACAGCTAGGAAAGCTGTTATCAAGATGATAAGCAAAATTCATGATTCTGCAAACATAATGTGGTATTTTCAAAAACCCTCAGAGCACTGAAGTGCATGGGATTTGCCTCTCAACTATGGATGAGGAAACTACTATGAGGAACTGTTTGTTTTTAAGAAAAACTGTCATAATAACCAATAGAATAGTGTGGAAAGGCCAAATACCTGAGGTCAGAGCCACACGGAGAAGGGATTTCCTTCACACACGTACATACAATTTCATTCCTCTATGCCTCATTCAAATATTGCACTTGCAAATCATAGTCCCCTATTTCTCACGTCAATGAAATTAAGTTGCTTGCAGCTTTTTATTAAACTCATCTGAATGCTTACCTCTAAAGGACAGCTAATACCTGCCATATTTTCCTCACTTCTGTATTAACAAATTAAATTGATCAATAGCTTGTGTATTCCACATCTTTCCAGCTTTCTCAACTATTCCAATGTTATTCTCATTGTGTTTTATTCTAGATTTATTTTCAGTATCCATAAGAGATGAACTCTTAAGCAGATATTAAGTTCCACTGAAGTGCCAAAGTATTTTTTCTATACAGAGCTACTATAGTATTTGTTTTGTGAATCTTATTTGGATCAAGGGAAAATTTACCAAAAGAAAAAGAAAACGTTAATTTCTTCGTTACACTACCAGATCATCATGAAGTGCAGCATATCTTCCTCCTCTAGGAAGATTAATTGGTTAATGCCTTTGCAAACAATAACTGTATGCCATTAGAAAGTGTATTCCAGTTTCATAACCCAACAAGAGACTGCCTCAATAGCTCATTACTTCCTTTATATTCTGGACTTTTTTTACACAATGGATATTGTTAACAATTTCTTTTTTAAATTAACTTACATAGCATCTAGGAATGAGAATGTGGTTGGTGAGGGAAAATTTACAGTACAAAGCAAGCTGTTTACGCAGGATGATTGTGATGATCTCTTATTGCTTTGGCCCGTTGCCACTATTAGTAATGCATCTTTAGCATGTTCCTTATTGATTATTAGCAGCAGTGATATACTAAAAACAGTGTCCTAAGGCAGTTGTCTGATGAGGCTTTTTAAAAATGGTAAGCGTATTTTTCTGAATATATCATAACAGTGCTCCGTATATAGCATTATTCAATTCCTCATTATAACAGCAGTTTGACATTCTAGACTCAGTGTAGAAACATAGATTCATAGAATGGTTTGAGTTGGAAGGGGCCTTGAAAGGTCATCTAGTTCAACACCTCCTGTAATGAGCAGGGACATTCTCAAATAGATCAGGTTGCTCAGAGCCTCATCCAACCTGACCTCAAGTGTTTCCAGGATGGGGCATCTACCTCCTCTCTGGGCAACCTCTTCCAGTGTCTCAGCACCCTAAGAAGGTTTCACCTTGCAGCAGTTACAAGCTAATGTTAACACATTGCCATACAAATATTGTCATTGTTAAGAGTCCCAGTATCAAAGAACAAGAGAATTAATTACTTAATACATGATTTATATTTTTTTTTCTCCTTTTATATACTTGGGAAAACTGGAGTGCTACTGAGTCAGCCCAATGCAAACATAAGCAGAGAATCTCTGCCTGGACAGGAGATTTTTTTGTTCATTAAATATAGTAGTTTTCAAGTACTACGGGAAAATACACAGCCTCAACCTAATCACAAGTCCTACTACAGTTCAACAAGGTTAAGAAGAATGAAGAAGAGATGATAGTCCTATTTGATTTAAACCTAAGTGAAAAAGTTGATGCAAGAGCTTTCTTCGCAATATAGTAGCTAAAGGAAATAATAACAGCTCCCTAATGGCTGCTGAGAAGTGTTGAATTTTTGTTATATTCTCTTTCTGATCAGTGCTATCAAACCGCTTCTGCGCAAGCAAGCTTCCCTTCCTAAGGTGCTATCTTCTTTCTCAGCTAAGTGACAAATCTTCCCTGGGAAAAGTAACCATCAGTGTAAGGCATAAGTCTGATCTGTACACAGTGTCTTTCACCTTAGTCTTGTTGAGCCCTGACAGTGGTGGGCAGGAGCTCCTCAATCAGCAAAGTTTTTCTACCAAGATCCACAGCTCTCATGACCTCCCAACTTTCAGATTGTTCTCCTTTTTAGGGTGTTACACTTGCCAAGCACTGGCCTTCCTCAGAGGGCTGAAAGCACTTGTGGTGCTGCAGAGTCTCCCAGTGTCTTCTGTCTCCACACATGGGACAGAACACCACACTAGCACCTCCTGTAGGCCATGTTTCTGAAGAGTTAGTTCCTGACTCAAAAGTGCTTCTTATAAATAAATATAAAAAGAACTTAATAAAGGGTTGTTACCTAGCTCTTAATGTTTAAATGAATAATGCAGTTTAGTATTTTAATCACTGAAGGCAAGCTCACCATTCTTTAAGCAAAATAATAGTACATCAAGTCTCTCCAGTAATGCTTTTGTTATAACTGGGATGATCCTAAAATACAAAGGATCAGTGTCATTCAATTGTACGGTACAGGTTTTAGAAAAAAAAAAAAACATATCTCTGAGGACACTCTAAGTTCCTACGAACCTCTTTACTGGTACAGTACAGAAGCTCACAGACAATAGTGACAAAAGCATCACTCAGCTAGGGGTTCAGGTAACAATCATATAAAAAGCTATCATGTGCCAGATTAAAGATCTGTCCAGCTCAATATCTTGTCCCCCAAATGGCCAATCATGATCACCCCGGAAGAAAGTATGCAAGGGGAGGCATGTAGGAATAATTTTACCATTCTTACAGGTTTTAGTGAGTCCTTGACATGAACCAGAGGTTCAGCTTGCAGAAAGAGAGGTTTCTTTGGGCAAATCCATGGAATAAAGACCCATTAAGATGCAGTCACTGAATACGCATTAACTTCTACTATCTGCAATGTTTTGTGGCAGGAATTTCCACTGAACCTGCTGCCTGTTAGAATCATTTGATGTCTCATGCTTCTTGTATTGGAAGAAAGGGTGAACAGTCATTCTATATTCACCTCTATATTCACCTTCTCCACACTACTCATTATTTTACAGTCCTCTGTTATAAGCCCATTCAGCTGTCTCTTTTTTGTAGGTTAAGAGAAGTGTCCTACTGAATTATTTCTTACGTGGAAGCCATTGAGTATCTTTGATCACTCTTTTCTGAAGCTTTTCAGAACTAATATACTTCAACTAGGTATTAAACCTATCAAAACTATATCTTTTAACTATAGATCTCTACAGACAGTTCAATCAGCCTTTTTGAGAAATACATGCAAAAGAAAAAAAATAGGATCACACATTAGACTTGTACAAAGGCACAACGATAAACACACAGGTACCAGTGGAGTGATGTCTACCTATTTCTTACTCTGCCCTATGCCTGTGTTCCAAAACCCACCTTAAAGGTGCAATTACAGTACCATCAATGCTTTTTCTACCTGAACCCCTTCCAGCTTTTCATTTCTCCTGTAATGAATAGAAATTTTTTTTCTACCACTGCTGCTAAACCCACCATCCCAATACCTACCAGGCCCAGTGCATCAAAAGGCCCTATCTGGCTTCAAGCCCCTCAGGAAATGTTCTAAGAAAACAAGTACTAGAAAATTTAATAATAGATCTTAACAGTAATAGAAGACTTGATAGCTGTACATGGTACATAAAAAGTCCACATGTTTGTGTACTGAAGAACAGATTGCTAAGATGATTGTTCACCAGTTACCTCCCACTCTAAGGTCAGAGAATCATAGATGCCACAGACACCAATTACATGACTGTATAGTTTTAAGGCCTGTACCCTGCGATCATCCACTAGTTACTTCTCCTGACTGCTAACCTCAACTCCTGTTATCAGCCTTTTTTTTTTTTTAAATAGTGACAGCAGGTGATTCCTTTTTCAGGAATAAGACAAACACACTTTTTCCCTGACAACCTACAGATTTCTATTTCAAAGGATAAAAGGAAAATAAACGCTACAAAGCCCTTCACTGACTTTTATGTAGTTGTGATCATCAACAATCATGTATTGTTTATTACTAATTAAACATTTGCATCTTTAGTATTTTCTTCTACTTCTATTCCTTTTATAACCCCAGTACTGCAGATTCAGGGCACTGTACTTTTGAACAGTGTTTCAGTCGTACTTGCCTGTCGCCAGGGAGAAGGGAGGGAGTGTTCATACATCCAAGCAGAAACCATGGTTCAAGAAAAGAAATTGCTGCTTGTAAAAGCCTCAGTAGAAACAATTCTCTTGCTATGTCAGCCATGCATGTAGGCTTGCTTTTTATTGATCTGGAGGTATTTATATAGGTCATTTTCCTATGCAATTTATCCAGTGGCCTCAGATTCAGTGTGTATTGAGAAAGACATTAAATAATAAGACTTGTGGCCTTATTCTTTATGTAGGAGTTGAAGACTGATTCTCAGGCATTTGCTCTGCACCTTTAACTATGTTAACTTTAACTTTTGCAGTCCAGATATATAGTGAAACTTAAACAGTATTTAACTGCTAAAAACAATACAGCGCTGAAGAAAATACTCAAAGCTAAACGCAAGAAAAAATGGTCCTGGAAGTTTTATTTTTAATTATATTTACATTATGTCCACCTTTGAGAATGAAAGAAAGGGAAATGTGCTTGTGTGTTTTTTTCTCCTCCTTTTTCAGCCCCTGAACTGCCTAGAACAGTATACAATCTCCTCATTATGTATTGAGATAGAATCACCATGTCTGCTACAAATTTGTTTCATTGACCTTTGGGTAGAAGACAGTGGACATCCACATAAAGGGAAGATGTAGGTGATCAAATGTGGCTTAAAATTAACATGAGTATCTCTGAGAGACACAGCTGGCAATCACCATCTCTCATTTTGCATTGTTGCAAACATTCTGTATAATAAAAAAAAAAAGTATCCTACATAAGTAAGATGATCTCCATTCCCAAGAGAACACTGATCTTGGAAAAAGAAAATATGATACATAAGACATTTCAATATACAAAACTCACAAAGCACTCTATTCTGTACACGCAGAGCTCAAGGCATCTATACTTGGTGTTGAAAGGTTGGTTTAGCATTAGGTCAAACACAAATTTTACATTAAGATTTAAAAAAAAAAAAAACCAATCATCTTACTCATAGTGTTAATACCCATATAATTTGTTCTAAATTCATCAAAACATTACTAGAAGAGTTGAATCCTTTTTTAAGTTATACTGATATAGTACCGATAGTGTGATACTAAATAATGTTTACTCAAAAATTACTCATGCTCTTAGAGTTAAGCCAATGATTAAGTGCCTTGCTGAATCACTAACACTGGTCCTTAGGTGTATCTTGAAAAGCCTCTATAGAGTTTGTGTTATCATCCCTTAAATTTTAGCTCAGGATACTATGGACTTACTTGTCTAGAACCTACTAAAAGTAGAATTATTAAAGAAATATATAATTAAACATAAACATCACCTAACAGTTTACCTACAAGAAGGATGTTTTCACTTGATATCTTATTAACATAAGAGTGAAAATGGATTTCCAGTTATAAAGATACAGTGCAGTAATTGTTGACTATACATGGCTTACACTGCTTGGGAAGTCACTCAACATTTTTCTTCTATAGGCTGAAGCATTCAAACAACAATAAAAAAAGGCTTTGTCAGTCACATATTACAGAATGAGTTAAGTAAATTAGCATTCAGAAGTGTTGTGAGTCTGTGTGTTTTCTTCTACAACCTTCCTACAGCAAGGTAATTGATACTGCGGTATCTAGTCTAAGTCAGCTTGGGCACAACAGAGTTCCCTGCACCTCCTCAAACCCCAGGTCAGGTGTTAGAAGGAACAGATTTTACTACACTTAGTATTTTTACTGAAGCTGAACCCATCCAAGTCCACTAAACATTATTTACTTCAAGGACAAAATACTAAATTGAGAATGACTTCTGACAAAGGTAGGAAGAAAAATTACAACTTTTTTTTTAACAAGTATGAAAATTCACAGATAAAATGTGTAACAATGACTGGTTGTAACCATTGGTACCTATGGAAAACCCCAGGCTTAATCATCTACATATGTTTGGTGGCTGAGCTGAAACTGAAATTCAGGCAGAGTTAAAACAGAAAATGACAACCTGACTACGCAGAAAACACAACAAGACGACAAACAGGATACTCAAATTCACCTTATTCATTGCAGATTTAAGGATGTAATCTAGGTTCTTTCTAATATTTTGCAGTATAAAGCAGCAGGAACCTACTTCAGTTGCCTGGTTAACTTGCCAACTTAAGACAATGTTCAGGATCACACGGGAGATCTACGGCAAAGTGGAAAACCGAACTGGGAAAGTTTTGCCACTAGTCACTGTCCCCGTGATTTCACCAGTGCAGTGCTGTGAAGAAGCAGCAAGGAGACCAAACAGCACACCAAAACCCCTGCAGACGGAGGATTATAGTGTACTTTCCACAAAGCCAGTTTCTCACAGCTGATCAATTAATCACAAAATTTTTCTTTCCTTGATCATCTGTGAAAATAGAAGGTTTCAAGACAATACAAGAACATTAGGTTTCTGATGGGGCTGTTGTAAATCTCTGTTGCTGGTCTGGCCAACTATAAGCCAGTTTTCCTCAAAAGGTATTCTTACATTCACCTGCAGCAGCCCCAAAATGCAAGTCTGACAGTGAAGGAAGTCCCTTTAAAGACTGTGGAAGATGTATTCATTAACAAAACGTCAACCAACCTCTGCCTGTTTGCATATATTGTTATGGATCTGCAGGTCTCAAACATAGTACCATGCCCCCAGCTTGTAAACTCCAAAGATATTAAATCAACATAGACATGCCAATATGTTTTTTCAGATGCTGAAGCATCTCAAAAACAGAAACAAAAAAAAATAATTAGGAAAAACTGTTAGTTCTTGGCTACAAGGCTAAAAAAAAAAAAAATCAGGCAGCTCAGATCTAGCACTTTGATTTATAACCAGCAGTAGTTTTAGCTGTACACAATTAATATTCAAAATATTCCTAAGATATTTTCAAAAAGTGAGAGATTACACCAACTAGAGGAAGGGAAAGCATAGCTCAAATACTTCTCTCTAGCTGTTCAGTTAAGATTAATGAATACCATAAATACCAAACCGCATGTAAAAAGTGCTGGTTTGCTAAAATTAAAGTGTAATAACTTCATATTTTGCATGCAGTGGTGAAAACAAAATAATTTTATTTAGGTAGCACTAGTTCTTAAAGGCAAAACAGCTCAACTGAAGTAATGTTTGTTTCTTACACTGTACACACATACTATGAAAAGAGTGAAAACCCCTTTTTTCTCCCTGGCAACAGTTAATCTACATATATTGCAGGAAGTAAGTAACTGCTGATGAAATGATGGAGGTGTGTGAAAAAAGTCTTACTCTACATGAAACGGTGACAGAGAAATCAATATTTTATCAATATATTTACACAATAATTGTATTGAGCATCTGTGTCCAGGCGTTTACAGTGGTGGGGTTGCAGAAGTGGCCTCTGTGAGGAGGAAATAAAAAAAAACCCTGTGAGAGCAGAAGGCGGGGAGGAGGTGCTCCAGGTACCAGAGCAAAGATTCTCATGCAGCCTATGGAGGACCACAGCGGGCAGATATCCACACTGTAGCCCAGGAAGGACCACATGCCAAAGCAGGTGGATATTCCCTAAACTAACTGTGGCCCATGGAAGACCCACACAGGAGCAGTTTGTGAACGTCTGTATCCTGTGGGAAGGACCCCCACGGCAAGGGAAAAAGTGTGAGGAGGAAGGAGCAGCAGAGAGAAGCTGCTATGGACAGGCCACAACGCCCATTCCCCAGTAGAAAGAATTTTAAGTTCTTTCCATTGATTTTTCTCTGATCTGTGTTCAACGCAGAGCAAAGATTTAGTTTTGATGGAGAATCCATCTTCCACATTTACAAGTTTAAAACAAAATTGAACTATCTGACTATGAGAAAAGTAATTTGACTGCCTTGGAAAAATTCTCAAATGCAGATAGTTGTTGTGACCTTGTACTTAAACTGCACAACTGGTTGGCCAGCAGAAGAATTTATGTATGTGGAACACATGGCCAAAAAGCTATTAATCAACCAAGATGACATACTGCCACCTTTAATCACAACAAGTAACCTCTTACTTAAGTGTTAATTGTAATCTTAATTGTTGACAATTAGTCCCTACACAGCTGAAAATACATTTTAACATGGAGATACACGGCAGCATATGATCCATAATGTATTATAAAAACAAAAAACTCACTGTCTGGCAAAACATACCTAATCAAAGATACAAAGAAGAATAACCAAGAAAGCAGAGATAAATACAGAAGAATAAGAGAATTGTCCAAGATCATTGGTAATGCTAATGGTGAATCTTGGACAGGTTGTATCAGGGTGACAGACTATTTAAAATCAGTTCCCTAGTTCCACTTCTCTCTCTCAGCAGGAGGTAAAGTAAAACTTTCAAAGCAAATGCTTGATTTACAAATAAATCTATAGATGTAGATCTTAAAACATTATAAAAATAAAATCATTTATAGTTACCTGCCAATTTGATAAAAACCTGCTTTGGGTTTCAGTGCTCTCGGTCACCCTAAGCTACTTTCCTATCCTGTTAGCTGCTTTCTTTTTCAGCAAAAATAATCACATACGGGCAAGAATGGGATTATGCCTGCAACTTGAAATGAATTTTCATGTTCATGTGATATAGGCAGGAAGATATATGCCTCTAATTGGCAAGCTCTGCATTGCTACAATGCTGGCATAGTCTGAGTTTAAGCCTATTTCGTGAACGTTTCTCATTTCTACTCAAGATGTATAGGTATCAAGAGTAAACACATCACCTATGTTATTTTCTTTCTTAACTTTTAACACAGACTTTAGTGTTGTATTTTGTTACTTCAATGCAATTTCTATTTTACCATGCTGCAACATTAACTATTTTCTCTCAGAAAAATCTACATCATTTCTTTAACAGAGAAAATGCAGGTTATTACACTACAAGAGTGAAAGCTTTTCAGATTCAGACATGAGCAATATGTTAATGATGTTGTACAGAGCTCAGTGAAATAATGTCAACATTATCTGCAATCTGCACAGCAAAAATGAAATGTCATCCAATTCCACCAAATGGCAAATGGTTTTACTGTTCAAGGAGCTGGTTTATAAATCTGTTAGTTCAGACAAGATGACATAAAATAGGAAATTGGGGACTTGGGAAGGGCAAGAAAGAAAAGAAAAATCAATACAGCTACTACTTTAACACTTCCTCTATGCTAAATTGTAGGATTTTTTTAAGTGATATTTTTTCAGTAGTAAACTTGATCAACCTAATGGATGCAAAGGTAGAAGAATCAATACAGTTTCAACATTTAGAGAAAGCTATTCTAAAAAAAACTCAGTTGTTTCGTAAATGCAACCTACTTATATGCAAAATAAGCCCTGCAAGCATTTTTAAGGTCATGAACCTTTTCCATAAAATCCATCTTTTATATTTAATAGCAATAGGAAATATAAGCTGGACAGACTTATCTCTCATCCAGTCTAGTTAGTGTAGGAGTTGCATAGATTTGCCTCCTATAGCACAATAATAAACATGACTGAGCTGTTTGAATAGAAAGCAGCTTTTACATACACAAGTGAATTCTCTTTAACAGATATTGCCTAAAAATTACATAGACTAGCACCTGGTATACTGAATCTCACCAGTTACTGCAGCATCAGTCCCATTAATTGCAACTATGACTAGGAAGTGTGGACAATTTCCTTCAAAATCCCTAATGGAGTTCAAAAACATCAGATTTTCAAGCTAAAACACTGCATCTTGCTTGACAGGTTAGGTAGGAGGGCAGAAATGATCAATCATTACAGAAAAACAGATGTCATTAGATAACATTCTTAATATTAAATCTGAAGTAATGCACATTGGTCCTTACCCTAGAGCACAACTGTCCTAAAACAGCTGCAGCTCAAACAGTACCTTCCTTAACAGGTTTTCTGCCACTCAGCTGCTATACCAGGTGCTATGAATTTACTCAGAGCCATACTCATTTATACCCACTCAGAAACCAACTCCACTTTCTCCAGTGAGAGGTTGTCCATCTTCCACCAGACATTCCTTTAAAAGGAAGGAAAATCTGGTTCACATTATGCCTTACTTGCCCAAGCCTAAAGTGTAGATTGCCAGAAATTCTAGTTTTTCTGCTAATTCTGGAGACACTTGCTTTTCAAGGATGAAGCTTTTTTTAACCCCCAAGTACTTCTTGATCTTGCCAGCTTGCCTCACACCTTTGGATTGTAAGGTTTCATATATAACATTGCATAAAGAATATAAGCAGGCATTCTCAAAGAACGCCTTTAACCATTTGCAAAAGGACATGGATTAGTACTTAAATTTTTAACCAGTAGCTTAATATTGTGTCCCTCTTTCATCAGTGAAAACTGGATCTCTCATTTCCCTAATGTCTTTATTACTGAGGGACAGGCTATATTAAAATGAGGTCCCTAGTACTTAGTAACTAAAGTATTTGATATTTCTTGCACCTATAACCACTGTTCTTCTGCCTCTTTCTGTGATATAAATAAAGGTTGCCCTTCCATATATGCTAGATTTTCTACACCATACACTTGTTAGAAAATACTTCCTGGGATTGAAGCTTGTGTACCTCTTTCAGAACTGTGAATTCTTGTTATCAGCAGGTATCTGAAAATTAGGCACTATAGCATTCAGTACTGTGATGTTTCAATACTTTTATACTGAAGTCCTTTTAAAGATCTATCCCTGAATCCATTAATAGATACCAAACAGAACTCTGAATTCACAGGGTTAGAGCTTAGGAAAGGGAAAAAACCTGACCAAAATGCCCCACTTCTCCAAGAATCCCAAAATACTCAGTGGGGAAGAAAACAACAGAAAAAACCATGACACATGAAGAAACTGAGGTGCTGTGGAAAGTCAGAAGACAAGTACAGCACTCATTGGCTATTCCGAAAGCAATGATTAATCATCTGTTTAAAAGTTAGCAGGAGTTCTGCTTAGTGCTAATGTATTTCCCAAGATCACCATCCAGACCTTCACAGTCATTGAGTAAATAGCAGCAGATGTTGAGCTGTAAGACCACATCATTCAGCTAAGATTAGATATTTAATAAAAATAGACATGCTTGACAGAATCTTGCCCTTAGTTCACTAAAGCTATACTGAAAGGGTAGGAGGAAGCTATTCTCAGAAGCACACTGTACATTGTCTCTTCAAACCTAAAAAACAATATTCCCTTCAGTGACTACTATTGCAATCACTATGTGTCAGAGAGACTATACACCTCATCTACAAGTAGAAATTTTATCCAGTAATGGCTAAAAAAATTGCCAGATAGAGTAAGTCCCTGAAAGCCACCTTCTGTTAGTGTTTGTATAGACATTATTTAGAAGAGATAGAAAAGAATAAATACATTTAATGGGTGGCCAAAGTACTTTTGGTTATAAATCAGTTTGCTCTTATCACACCTCTTATTATTTCCTTGCATGTAGTAATTGTAAAAACGTTATTAGCCCTTTCTTGACTTTTTGTGAATTGTGAGTCTGCAGCCAAATGAAGTGTGGAAGCCGAGTGACTATAGTTTGTCTTGGACTAGAATGTGGGCATGGAGTAACATGAAATGCATTTATCAGTCCCGCTTCCCAAAACAGCTGTTTCATTCTTCTTCAGTAAAACTGTATTTCTCCTTTTTGATTCATATCCTGAGATCTTTAATGCAGGAGATATCGTTCAGAATGTAAAATTCTGAATGATTTTAAAAAGCGGCCCCAAGTCCAGCTTGGGTCAATACAGCTCAACAGTGTAAATAAGCATGCTTAACTAGATAGAAAAAATAATTAGAAGTAAATTGGGGAAAAATAGGACAGAATAAATGTATTTGTCTGTGTCCTGGAGGAACTTAGATTAGAGGTATACACCAATTCCTCTTGGATTCCAGTTTAAAGTGTTCTATAGTCACCAGCCTTAAGAAAATACAAAATCCATGACCTTGGTGTGCATTTTAATTCAAGAACATAAGCAGTGCTGGTAGATGCGCAAAATGAAACTGCACAGCTGCCAGAATAACAAACACACAAAATGGAGACAAACAAATGTTGTTGCCTTTTATAGCTCCAGCACTACAGAGGAACCAAGCAATTTTTCTTAATGAATAGACTTCCTAGAGAGAAAGCAGCATACAAAGGGGATAAAGGATAAAACATTTATAAAAAAATCCTAAACTTGAAAAATAAGATTTCACTGTACTTCAGAAATATATTTGGAGTTTAAGCAATACCTAAAGTACAACGGACTAAACTTAATTGATAAATATTATTTATATACATAAGAAAGTTCAAGCTAAACTAAGTTGTCCTTAAAGAAGGAATCCCTAAATCATTAATCACTGAATTTTAAGGATGTAAAACTGGATCACAGTTTTAAAAATCTAGCATGATATGGTTCATATCCACAACCATCTGTGTTATTTTTGAATATTAATTCCATTACATCTCCACTATATGTTTTTGTCAGACTGTAAGACTAGATAGGAGTTATTTAAAAGTAATTAAACAGATTCACCACTTGCACCACTATTTGAACAGCATTTACTTTGCTAAATTGTTATTCTGTTAGAATATGTAGTGACTGTCAGATTTTCTAAACAATGAAAGATAAATCTATCAGCCAACAAATCACCAAAAAGCAATTAGAGAAGCAATTAATAAATATTAGATCTTAAAGAACAAAACAATTGCCTTTGTCATGTGTAAGAAAGGAACTATTTACTTTTAACATTTCTCAAAGCATTATACAAAAACCAGGCAAATTGGTTTTGTGACTGTACCTCCTCTGTGACGTATTGTCTAGGATTGTTGAAGTTAGTATTATATCCATTGAATGGAATTACTCCATTATTGTCAAATATTTCAACTTTTTAATCATAGAAAACAAGCAGTTCAAGAGATTTTTAGGTTTTGTAGCTTAAGTAAAAAACGTACTCATTTTTGAAGGACTGTTGTACCCTTCCATAATCACCACAACTGCCTTAGCACAACTACCTATAGCTACAGCAATATAAACCAAAATTCTCTTTTGTTAATGTTATTTGGTGATATTTATTAATTATTTTATCTCATGCTTGTATTTCAATATTTAATATGTTATTTACAACCTAATTTTTGAAGAGTTTTTAAACTAGGAGAGTATGTAAATTATGGTTTTCCCATGAAAGTACCTAATTTTCTAGATGAAATGGAAAGTAGAATATCTAAATGATATCTTTATAACCAGTCATTTTATAGATATTAAATGTAGACCAATATACTTTTTCTGTTTCATATCAGTAATTGTTTTCACTAGTTTGAGAAGGTGATTAATATTTTTTTATACTTAAAATGTAGCAAAAAAAAAAAAGATAAGTAGAGCCAGAAGGTTTTGACTCTCATAGCACAAGAAAATCTTAATGAAAATTTTCATTGAGAGGAAAGCATAGAACTTTGATCCTCTCAAAAATTCCAGTTATGACTGATATTTTGTTCTGTTTTCTATAAAGTACAATATTTTCTGTCAAAGAAACATCAAAGTATTTGGAAGATGGTAACAATAACTGATATTTTTCCAAAAGAACTTGGGACACCACTTGGCTCTGTCTTTCTATGACCTCGTTTTCTAAACATTTAGTACTTGCATTTTGGAATCAGGTCAGTCTTTGAAAACTAAGGTATATAACACTAGTAATCACTTTTCAATGCTGTAGGTGTCATTTAAAAATGTGCACATATATTGACTTTTTAAATGCTTGTATTTTTTCCAGGATCTCCATTCATTTCTCTCCTAATGGAGGAAATTAAATAGGCAAGGAAAATATTTTGCTGAAGCATTTACAGTTATTACAATGGTTACTTCAGTAATAACGACTAAGGCAACTTAGCTTTCAGTTATCAAGCTCGCTTTTTACAAAAGGACAAAACAACATGATTTCAACAAAGAATCCAGTGACTAAGTAGAATTCACATAAAAACAAGCTTCTGCTTTGCTGCTTCACTGATGGGTAACATGTGGCATATGAGAGTTTTAATTAGTTAGGCAATTATTTATGAAGCTTTATTCTGAAAATGATAAACATGCTGAAGAATCAGATGCAAGAAAGGATATAAATTATTTTTTTCATGGCTTTGCTTGATTCACTGTAGAGATATACATCATGTGGACATATAGGATTGGGGTTTTTTTCTACTTTAAGAAGGTTGTATGGATTTTTTGCCAATTTGAATGATGTAAAACAAATCACAGTAAAGTGACAAACTAAGAGCATCAGTCAAGTACTTGAATTCCTAGGCCAAGTTGTCACTTCTGTGATGGGATCTCCACTTTTTATTGTGGTTGCAAAGCGATACTCAGTCAAGGGTCATGTAATTTATGTTTTATTTGAATGATCACTCAAAACCCAGACATTTTAGTAAACTAGTGAAAGCAGGCCTCATTGAGCCATGAATTTTAAGGACTTATTCCTACATTCTATATTGTGGAAATACACACGTTTTAGGAGCTGATTCTGAAAGCTTTGCTTCAGCTGCACAGCAATTTTTGGTTCCAGTTGTAAGAACAAAATAGGGGCTGATTTAATATCCAGTTGAAGCTAAAGGAGAGAAAATGTCTGATCTTCAGCAAATATTATTTTAACCTTGCAGTAGGCATACTGTGTAGGTCCACATGATTAGGTGATATTCTCAGAGACTAATGTTCATATCAGGAGTTTAAACTCAGCGTTCCTCCATAAACAACGAAGAAAAAGGTTCTCTAAAGGGTTATTCAGAAGAAGATTCTTTGGCCCAAAGGAGGGACTAATTCTTTGATCCCTTGGTGGACTACAAAAAAAACATAGGATGTTTAGCCTCAGCATCAGTTCCAGCAAGTAAAGCATAACAGAAAATATTATTATAATTAGAGGTTTACCTTTGATTGTTTCTACATATATCTCTCAGCTTAATTGTTGATGTCCGTACAATAAAGTCTGCTTAGTTTTTTATATTTTTTTCTTTCATTGCTTCTGATACATATTCTTTTTGTCAAACCCTTACTTTTAAAATTAATATAGAAAAGAAAAAAAAACCACTATTTTTAAAGACTATCCGTTTAAATATTAATGCAACTACAAATAGGCTTTAATTCAAATCAGTTACCTACACAGAGGTAAGACATTGCTCAAAGGAACAACTTTATTTAGGCTATCATGTACAAAATATGATTATACCATAAAGAAAATCTGTAACAATCATTATATATTTGACTGGCCACTAAGCATAAAAAAGTTAAAACCATGTGGTATAAGCCTGTTCAAATCCAAGAAGAGGAAAATGTGTTAGTAATTGTTTTCTTTGATTTTGTTCAACAATTATTTGCTTGGGAACAATTCTTTCATTGCTATTATGAGAGAATGTTAATAGACAGAAACCCAGCAACGGCGATGAAGGCCTCAAAAGAATAAGAGAGTCAAGTGTATAATTTAACAAACGGTAATACAGTAGAACTGATGCCCCACAAGTGCATATCAAATTCTGTGTTGATATAATTATTTTTTGTTAAAAATACTCTAGATGACTATAATAACATTTAGTATCATGTTTCACAATGTACACAAATTCAGAGAATTTTTAACACATACAAGCTTTAAATTATTCTCATATGCTGTGTGCCCTTATTACCTATAACCACTTCAAAACTGTTACCTTCTATATATCAAATATCTTGATGTGACTACTACAATCTAAATATTAATTCTGCCTTTTATTTTATGGAGTACCATACTAACAATAAAGCACAGATTTGTATAAACTCAGTGCTGGTAAATTTTATTTCCAATTTTACTTGCCTCACTCAAAGCAAAGACCACTTCCCCACCAAGATGAAAGCATAAAAGTCCCTGTCTGCCCTTTTCATGACAGAGGTAAATCTTATATTACTTTTTTATTTCTGTTTCTATATTTATTTCTATTTCTCTGGAAGAGAATTATTCTGTCCCTGAAGAGATTATACTATACAATCTGAAAATAATTTCTACCAATGTTCTTAATAAAATTGATATATTTTACTATCAGTTACTCACTTTGGCAATGAAGTATTACCAAAAAGTTTTGTCCTACATTAGGTTACAGTTAGGCTTCAAGTAACCCTATAGATAAAATAAATATGGTTGCTTCTGTGCATCAAGATTTAAATATGAACTTAGTTCTTTATAACAAACAGCATGTTGTAGAGTTTACCAATGTATTCTTTTGCTGCAAGTGGAAACAGAATGATTGGACACAAGAAAGCTGGAAGACAAAAAGAGCATGTTTCTAAGACAGCACAGACCACTCTTATCAGCATTTCTACTATCCACAGCAAATCAGCTTTCCGGAGGAATTTTACGAGGTACATAAATTGTGCATTATTGCTGTCAGGTGTAGGTACAGAAGGAAGAGGCAACAAATTTCAGTTCTTTTAGTAGGCACAGAGGAGATGCTATGAGGTAAATTTTGCATCCAACCAGAGTATGTTGGCTTAAAATTAACACACTTGGGGGGTGTAGGGAATGTGTTGTGGACAGTATTGGGGGGGGGGGGGTTTGTGTTGTGTTTTGGGAGAAGGAATTATTTAAATAGTCTATTCTCTGCTTTTCAGATACACCCAAATTTACAGGATCCACTCATAACACAGTTTTAATACAGTATGATTTTGAGTACTTGCACTCAAAAGTGAATATTTATGAGTTGCTATAATGTGGAAATAAAATATGCTATTTCATCAGTTTGATGTGAATAACATGATGAAAATTTTGATCAGTGTTTGGTATGCATGAATTGGAAAGTTTATCACTTTGAGCCATCGCTGAACTGTTATTATAGAAATCCAGTACACAGTGATCTTCACAGGATGAAATAATCTCTAAACATAATTTCCATGTTCAACTAGACATGTTTTCACAACCTTTAATACCTCTATGAACCAGCTATAAGTACTTAAGTTCTACCGGTTATTTGGAAATAAGACAAGTCTTGAGAAGTGGCACAATGAATTTTGGTTAGGAGACAGAAGGCACGGCAAATTAAAAGAAATATATTCATGCACTTTCAAGTAAAGGTTAAGCGAAAAAAGGATATACATGAAAGAATGAGGTCAACAGACTGAGGAAGAAAAGTGTGCAGAGAAATAGGCATTACAGCTGCAACCAAACAGGGAAAGAACAAAGCTATGTTTATAAAGTTTTAGTGTAAAGTGTGATCTGATATCAAGGATCATTTTGAGTCAAACAGTAACAAACACTCTGCCATACACAATAATTGCCACAAAGTAACAAGTATTTAGGCACTACAAATACATGGAAACATTGAAATATAACTTGTAGTGGTTGGCTGATTAGAAATGTTTCTAGCAGTCAAAGTGGAGCAAAAAAATATAAATAGATATAGTGAAATGATGATTTTCAGCCAAAATTGAATAGACCTCTTGCAGAGGTGCTTAAGCTAGTTTGAAATTAATTTGGATACCATTAGCACAGTACTCATGATGCTCAGAGAACTCTCTAGAAACCTAGATGACTGGTTTGCACTGATATTCACATCCAACTTTACAAGCTTAAAGTTGTTGTCACTGTTTTGACTGTGCTTACACGTGGCACGACAGCAGTGCAGTCAGAAGGAAAACAGGCAAAATGTCATGGCATCTATTAGATATGGAGCGCTCTTTTCACCTAATTAGAACTTAACTGTAAATAAAAATACTACTGATATCCACTAAGAAAAGTAATTGTTCTTCTGGGCCTTGCCTAGCAAAGCAACAACAGGTTTTCAGGAGACAGTTTTTGTTTGTGATTTTGGCTCTGATTTTCCCATCATGATCAAAGAGCTTTTGAAAAAACACAATCCATTTCTCTCATGTAATTCAACTGCCACCTATGCACGACCAAGACACATAAAATAGGTTCATCTTCCAAGTGAAGGGCACTGTCACTTACATTACAGTGACAAGCATCTGAAAATCTCCCCCTCAAGTTAAAAATGTTGTACTTAAGAGCTGTATAGAAATTAACAGTAATTTTCTTTATAAAAATACCATTGCTGAATGGTGTCACTGTAGCAAAACATAATAAAATAGTTTTAAAAATGGCAACATAATTCAAAACTTTCCTTTGAAAATATCAATAAAGAAATTCAATTATTCTAATAAAAAATTTCAAGCTATGTCCATTCAGAAGAAAATTTTATTTTATTTCTACCCTTAGGAAAATTATAACTTTTAAATTGTATATACAAAAATCTATTAACACATGTGTTTTTGAAAATAATAACGCTATTTAAACAGAACATTGAAATAACCATTTGAGAAAGTAAAACCAGTAATATTTCAAAAAGCAATGCATAATAGTGATAAAGATTTTGATATGTAACTGCATTTGCTCAATTGAGACTAAAACAACAGATCAATTAAGAACTGAAAGCTTATCATTTTAGGACATTCACATCCATCTTAATCACTATAAATAAGTGCAAAGCTTCCAAAACCAAACTAAGCCTCTGTACACTACATGGTTTTGTTCCTATCTTCATTTCCAAAAAAGACAGAAATAGTACACACGAGAAGTGGCAAAAAACTATAAGCACTAACCCAAAATCTGTTTGGGTTAGTGTTCAAAATTACTGTTCAGCTGAAGTCTAATAAATTACACACAATCTCTTTTTGTAGATTCATTAGAAGGTAGAAACTGGCCTTGCCAAGATTTTAGTTCCATTGCAAACATTCTCTTTTGCTTATACAGGAACGCCAAAATCATAAAATTCATGTCTAATCTAAAATCTTCAACAACCACATAAAATCTAATCAACAACATTTCTCTTTCCTTACCACCTCTACATACCATCATGCATTTTGTAAAAAACGGACGTCTCTAGCCACTTCTATGCAGAAACAAGTGTTTTTTCAGGCCACATAGCAAAAAACATTTCCAGAGGAACAATATCAAGCAGCAGTTGGTCCCATCAAGATGGCAATCGGTTAATAGACTGACAGCCACTCAAAACAATCAAGGAAGACTCCAAAACTGCCATTTGCAACAATCGCATGTTGAGCAAAGGTGAATTTTACTGCTATGACTGAGATTTTGACCTAGATCTGCCACAGATAACACTTTGCATTTCATATAGCACCTGTCACCTTTCATCCCTAAGGATTTCAGAGCACTTTTCAATAGGGCAGTACTGCTGGAATAAGGAATCAGGAAGACATTTTAAGAAGTATTCTCCAAGTGGAACCTTTGACACTAACCAGACCATTTTATTTCCAAAACTACCAGATGGAGTGGGAAAAGAAAAAAAACTCTTCAAGGAAAACTCTAAATGTAAAACAACCAAAGAAGTTCAATAAATCCGTAATTACTCATTCTAATACTCATCCTGTAGCCCTGTAAAATATTGCAATAAGAATTCTGTATTTAATATGAGGATATTTATTTTTAAAGGCTGCTGTTAATTTTGGATAGGCAGTTTTCAGCAGCACTTAATATTGCTTTACTTTTGAGGTTTCCTCACCTTCCTCTCCCTCCCCAAAGCGTTCAGCCTTTAAACTTCTGATTCAGTGAAGTTACTTTCCGATTACACAACTACAACTGAAGGACAGTTGTAGCCTCTAGTTATTTCTTTCACTTAAAGCACTTTAAATCAGACCTTTTGATATAAAAAGGGTCAATAAACATGACAAATCCTGAGAACTGCCTTCCATGGAAATGAGCAGGTGTAGCAGGTGTCCATCAGCTGTCAGGAGCTGATGTTGCCTGTAGGGCAAAAGGTATTCAATAGAAAAACTGTCTTGGAAATGAAATTAAGGTCCACAAGGCGCTTCACAATGTACTCTCAAAATCATTGGTTGTACTGAAATACACTTGCAACCAGAACTAGAGCTTAAATCTCAAGCAATGTACTTATACCTGATGAATTAAAACTGCTACTTTCTTTTTATTATATAAACTACACCTGAGATTATAGGGGGAAGGGAGTGTGCTTTGGGGTTTAATATTTTGGGTTTGGCAATCAGATCCGATAAAAGACTTTCAGCTTCCCTATGCAGTGAGCAAGAAGTTGTACAGCTTAGCAAAAAGACATGCTCTGAGCTTAATTTTAATGTTACTTTTTAGATAGTATTTTTTCTAAATGAATCTTTCACACAGTATGTTTACTGACATTGAATAAACATCCAGCTCAACTGACAAGGCATAAGACAGGAATCAGTATCATGTAGTTTGTTCTTAATTGATCTGGCATGCCACTCTATGGGAAGATACCATTAGTGTCTGCTGGCATTGATTTAATTAATTACTAATCAGGAGCCATGCCAATTGCTTGGCACAAGTTCAGGTCAGAGCCAATTGTTTACGGACACATGCTTAATCATCTGCATGTCAACATTTTTTTGCCCTCAGGTAGATGAGCAAAATGTCAGCTCATCTGACATTTAAAAACCGTGAACGGTTTATGAACGAAGAGCTAGATGGGCGGATAAAAATGGGAAAGAAAGGATTTGGTTGCCAAATTCTTTTGCAATATTTGAAAATAATGGCTACTACCGTAATTTCTCAAAACTTCATCAAGATTGCAACTTCACTGGTTAGAGGATGCATAAATATAACTAAATATTTTCTTTCAGTCTTTGGAGAGTGCACTACCTTTAAGGGGAATCTAGCAGCTAAAAATTTTTGCAGAGTGGCTTTGTTTCTGTCACTTATGCTACAAAAAAGTCCAAGTTTCTTTTATTTTGAACTCGGTATGCCAATTGCAGCTGGTCTTCCCTCCTACAATGCCAGAACTTTGGCTTCCTCATTTTTATTTCTCCTTTTCTACCCAACCAAAAAATGAAAGATGTTGCCTTTGCAAATTTTTTCACTTTTTCTTTGTTGTCACCATAATGATGAAGTTAATCAAACATGGGCTTTTGTTTTCTCCTGTTTCTCCTTATTGATTCATTTTCTCAAAGTTTTCAAAAAAGAATGTGAAGGTAGAGAATTACATTTAATAAAAACTTCAAACAATATGGAAGAAGTAGAGATGTAATGAGCATAAAAGCAAGAGATCCAAGCCAATTTCCATCTCTAATGGAGGTACTTAGGTACCTTTATAATACACAGGGGTGTGATTAAATGTTGAAGTATGTTAACAGTGAGTTTTCTCACCAAATACAATTAAAGAACCACTTGCAGTAACATTTTTAAACTTTATTGTCAACATGTTTGTCTTTACAAGAAAGCACACTTTGACCTACACTATCATTCAATATTAAAGTTGTAAGTTAGTATTGCAGAACTCTTAGATTACACTAGAATATTGCTTTCAGTGTGTTAATAAAAAAGGTTGACTTAAACCAGATTGAAGTACCTGGACCATAAATGCCAATACTTATATCTGGAATAACAGACATTATCAAGGCCATAGTTTACTGTAGAAGTAAATAACAGAAAATATTAACTACATAGATCTTTATGGACCAGAACAAAAAAGCCATTTGTGTTACACTAACAGTAGCTGGACACCCAGATCTGACATTTTTCCAAAGTAGTGCATATCCAAACCCTGCCTCAAAAAATCCAACATGTAATCCAACAATTCTGTAACTAGACCAATTTTTAAAATTCTCTGACTTCTATTAAAAAATTCATATCTGTGCACAAGTGACCAGAAAAGAACAAATTCAGATTTCAGCATGTGCCTGGGACTTAGTGCTGTTCTGAATAGCATGGGTTTGGGTGATGATTAGCAAGAAATCTGAGACAGACTTTATCTTACAGTCTAAAATATAGCAATAAATTTCTTAACACATACTAGAAGGAAAAGATCAGAGAATGAAGGTGCTCTAGATTTAATTCAGGCCAAAACCAATCTCAGTGATTTCCACACAATTGTTCTAGAACCCTTACTCTCAGCTTTGCCAAAGGTTTAAGCAGGGTGCCGTGGCGTCCCAGATGAGGGGGTATAACAACAATTAAAATCTGCTGTTCTTGTTCTTTATGGTGCCTTATGGTATGGAAACATCCCAAGGCTACTTTTAGAAGACTGAAATCTGCTTCCTGTTTTTAGTGGAGAGCAGTATAACTATTTTTTCACATTATATTTGATGAACAAACATTGTTTAATATTAAATAATACTTCCTCTCTGAGTAATGAAATGCTTTCCAAATGGCCTGGAGCTGAAAATGCACACATACACACATTGACATGAAAGACAGTTTGCTTAGACAGTCATTGAATATTGCATGCAAATTTTAGATTTGTGAGGAAAAAAAACACAGAAAGGTCAATTCTACATAAATTATGTTTAAAATATGAAGTAAATGTAATTTTTACCACAAAGTGTAAGTAATAGCATGCTTTCTAATCAACTTTCATTTTCATTCCTCCCTTATGAACTGACTATATAATTTAAGAGCTCATGATTTCTTTTTAAAACAATACAGAAATGAAACCACATGTTGACAGTTTTCTTCTTAAAAAGAAGAAATTTAGTAAAAACTATTCTTTGATAACATTCTGAATAGATACATGGCTATGGAGAGTAATAGAGAGAAACACTGTTTATAATCTATTATAGCAAAGACTGGGTGTAAGTAGAAGTAGTCTTTTTTCAGTACTATACCCTGAAGTGCCTTTCAGAAGAGTTTTTCAACTGTAAGTTTTTATGAGACCATTAAACAAAAGACTATACTATGGATGGAAATAGCTCATACTAAAGTGACAATCTGCAACTAAAGTCCTGTCAAAACAAAATGCGTACTTTAAATCAGTACTGTTGTAATATGAACTAGCTATTTAAGGACTCATTGGTCAGTTTTCTTCTTCTTCAGATTTGAATTTTAAAGTTTGAATTTCCTAGCTCTTTCCCATTTTAATCTTTACCTGACACATAACCTTTCAGAAATTTGTCTTGCATAGATGTTGATAGGATAAGAGAATGAACATGACCATTACACTAAATTGTATACATATCCTGCTATGACTGAAATTACTCAGCCTGTCATCCATTATATCGGACTTAAAGGAAAAAAGTCTGGCCTGAGGAATAGTGAAGGGTAAACTAACATAATACTTTAAGCAAAAAGGAGATATTGATCTGACGACAGTTTTAAGACCCTGTTATTTCTTTTTGACATATTACAAATCCAGATGTAAAACTTTTCATACCAACATCTGTTTGTTAGCATTGCAGACACTACTAAAACCTAAAAGCAAGGATACCTTTTAGTTCTTGTTATAAAATAACTGTCTCTTTTTAACAGGAAATCAAAATTTATAACACAATTATAAGCAGACACATGATTGCAAAGGCCATTGTTACAGCCCAGCAATATGATTTTTAATAGTAGGTAATAGCATTGTACATACATCAGCTACTACTGGGTATAGCTTCCTGCGAGCTAGTGTCAGGTTAAATAGCTTTGTTCTGAAATAAGTGGTGAGGGAAATGCTCATAATTCTTCCACTGACAGAGCTAGAAATAGGGTTCCCATTTTCTTCTTGAATGCCTGGATGACTGTTGAATGGTGGCAGATAGGTTTTCATAGGTATTTATGTGCAGCAGTGACATCCAGTGAACAGGTAATTTCAACAAAGCAGTTTTCTACCGGTGGGTTTCCATAAAAAAATGTTGGTATTGGAATGCAGTAGATATGGAATTAGGAATCAGAAATACATATAATTCATTACTTCAAATTCATATTTAGTTGAGATGCTAAATATTTGGCTTCTGGTTACCTTTGTGAAAGGCAACCATTACCTTATTCCATAAAGATGTCATTAGATTTAATATTTTTTATTTTGTATATGTTTCTAAATAATGGTAGAGCTTATCTTAGCCTGCTGGTAAGTTGTTAGATCTAACAAGTAGACTTCTTGAGTCCAATTAATTTCCTAGTCACTTGCTTCCTAGGTCATAAGCCATTTGAAATATCTTACATTCATCAGACAATCACCAAGGGAAAAAGTCTGCCCTTGAGTAGATAAGGAATAACCTTTCCTAGCTGGTTAAACAGGACAAGAGCAGTGAGATTAGACATCGTCCCCATCTGACAAAAGATTTGAATGAGATTTGGGACTTTGGACAGGGCTACTCAGCACTCTGTCTGGAAAGTGAGGAACTTCCCAGGAAACAAAAGATATTAAGTTATTTGAATGAATATTTGTGTTCCTGCTACATTATTGCTAAATTAAGGAGAAACTTAAGGCATGGTTTTACAAGCCCCTACTTACAGAAACAGTTTTCATTTCTGAGGGTAGTTTAACTGTAGCCAAGGTGGTTTTGTCTCCAGCTAACCTATGCATTGAAGAACAATGGAAAAGATTTCTGATATAGAAATAACATAAGAAAAACCTCATAACATTTTGTGTAGACATGCATTTAGCTCAGCAATGAAGGCTTTTTTTAGCACAATTACAAAAAATAGCAGCTAACAAATTCTCTACTGTAAACTACTAGAAACCTGTTGCTTTTTCTCCACAAAACTGTTAGATATGGATGTCTAATGTGCCTGTCAGCAAAAGTCATGAGAAATAGGATTTAACTAGAAGTGGACAGTTTGACTCCCATTCACCAGCTATTTTACATTCTTCTGCCTGAAACTATAGCACATCAGGAGACACTTTTTGCCAGCAATACACTTACTGTAGTTCCTAAAGTAAAAAACCACACATAAATTGCCTTAGTTGAGGAGTCAATAGAGAGCCATCTACTTTTGTGTAGTTTTACATATTTTTCAGCTAACTCAAAGACTCAAGTGCCATAACCAGCACTTACAGACAGCATACAGATGTTACAAAACCTTGAAATTTAACTACTGTATTAATTTTCCTGATCTTGCATACTCTTACTTAATTTAATAAATACTAATTCATTGTTCCCTATAAGTAAAAAAATTACTTCATATACAGAAAAGCCTTTGATTGAAATATCACAGCATTTTATGTAAATTATTTTCATTGTTATGTATTTCAAAGTCTTTTTCATGTAAGCTAAATCATATAACAAGGGCCATACTAGTCTAAAACACTAAAAATTCTTTTTTCGTACTCTCCCCCTACTCCTTCACTTTCACATACATCTCCTCAGTGGGATTCAGGTTACCCATCACAAAGTCTGGCAACATTAAAAGCAGGAAAAAATATTGCAGTCTAGACATCTGCAATATATTTCTTTCAAGGCTATTCAAATTCATGATTTGCATCTTGCACAAAAATAATTTGAAATACTAAAGGAAAAAACCCTTGTCAAACTCATATGCCTACCTTTTCTTACCCCTCTTTGTTAACTTTTCCTCTTTCCCTAGCTAGAGAAAGTGCCTTTTTTTTCTTTCCTTAAGGAATAATATTTAGTTTGTAATCCAAGCAGAAGATAATGAAGCATTAAGGGGAATGCAGACATACGAGTGTCTCATTGGAGATTTTCAGTTGAAGTTTAACCAGTTGTTCAACAGCAAGTTCAAAAAAATCTGTAATTTACCATGTATTTTATTCATCTTGGATTGTTGACACTGTGTCTAGAATGGCATTCAGATGGACAAGACTCCCATTAAGTAAAATGAGTTTCAGATCACAGAAAAAAGTGTTATCGATATTTGTAAAGGTACTTAAAATGCATATCTGTATCATATTAAAATTTGTGTACCTTGGTGACATCAATTTGCAGTCTGATCATTAGCCTTTACCACAATAATACTGTAATAAGTTAGTGCTTCCCTGTTGACTTACTGCTACTCAGCTTTCAAAATGAGGAGGCAAAAGGAATACTCAGAATATCATCTAGAGTTTTGCTAGTACTTTATACTCCCAAAATCTTCCTTGAAAATTATTCTTGAAATTATTTGGTTACCAACTCACTCACGCAAAGCAAATGGCTGTAAAAAAAGTTATTAATAAATGCCAGTTTATTGACTAGAAGTTTCTGAAATGTTACAGTGATTAACGTGACAATAGTGATTATGGATCACTATTTTGTTTCATGCAAGTATGTCAGCAAAAGTTGTTGATGCCTAATGGTAGATTCCACCCTCCTCCCACTATAAAGCAGCATCAGTAACAGTGCCAAAATGAGATGGTGTCAAATAATCCTACAAAGGTTTAGGAGAAATGTGAAAAGAAACAAAAAAAAAAAATCTTAAGACAGCAGAAAAAGAAGAAAGAATAGGGAAGAGATTAGAATCACATCTGTGCAAAGAATGGCTGATCTAGACATTACCCATGCTAATTGAAGCCTGCCTGCTCAGCCTTGTATGAAAAAGGGTAGAGTTTAGGATACGTGGAATACACAAAACCAGACTTCACACATTTTATGAAGTGTGCAGCAAGAATAATTCTAACCTTGCAGGAAGCTGGACTGGATGACTGCCCTTCTCTCATGTAGTTCAGTTCTATTCATGCCCATTAATTGAAACTTTTCCCTGAGCAGTGAGGCTTTGATTCAAAGCTGGCTCAGATGTATAACAGCATACTCACTAAGTAAAGATTGTTCAAGTTTCCTCGTTTTAACCTACTTTCAGTAAAAAAAAAAAATTCTTGTAACAAGGTTTTGTTAAAAAAGATAATCAGTATACGTCTAGTCTTTTTTCCCAGTTTGCTATAGCAGTTTCTTGTTCCATCTTGTCTTACAACTTCTCGTTACTCACTAACAAAACCCAACTCATTCAAAAGCAAAATTCAGCCTGCTATAATGAAGAATTCAGCTACAATCTTCAGTCTACCTTAACAAAATATTAGCATCTGAAATTCCATAATCTAATTAAACCATTCTGAATTACCAAACAAGAAATAATAATGGATTTTTACTACTGCTGAAAGGTATAAACATGCATTCCAGTGGTAATGTCATGCAGCCATTCTTCAAGTAGACCAAAAATAAAAATTGTGGGTTGTTTTTTTGGGGGGGTTGATGTTTTGTTTTGGTTTTTTTTTTTTTTGGTTGGTTGGTTTTTTAACACCTTTGAAAGGCTTTACTAATTTGATAATTGCTTTTCAGATAAAAGAAAATTCTTTACGGAAGAAAATTAAATCATATGACAGACCATATTTTTTAAAATTACACCTTTACAAATGACAGAACATATTCGTGTCAGCCTACTTACTATACCAGTAAAGAGATGTAAACAGAGTTGTAGTTTTCAGACAGTCATAGCTCAGAAAATGTAACCACTTGTTCCCTTCAGTGCTTGTATTTTCCCACTTATTAAATGACAAGTTGATCTGCCCAAAAAACCCCACCTCCAAAACCAATAAAGATTAATTTTATTCTCCCTAAGAAAAAAATCCTAGTTCATTATTCCTTTCTGTATCCCTTTAAGATATTTTACACATTTAAGATATTTTTAATTATGTTAAATAAAACTGAAATTACTATTTGACAATACCAGTATTTCTTAATCTCTCATTCACCTTAATGAAAAATCAACACAGCCACAGAATGCAGAGTATTTTGAAAGCTGACTTAACACCTTTATGTACAGGATTCATCTCATCCTACTTTAGCCACTAGAAGTTTGAAATCAAATCTCAACTAGATATTTAGTTTTTTTCTGAAAAATCAGAAAACTACTTGTCCTCCCTACTAATTTAGACAGGGGTTTCAAGACAAGCATCTCTCCAATGGCTCTGAGGAAGCCTAGAAATTTGTTTAGAGTTGATGTCAAGCTTTACAATGGTGAGAGCTAAGTAAAATAAATTTAATCCTGTGTTTCTGAATATCTGATAAGTAACAACTAGTCTTAGAAACACACCTATTGTACCTACCCTTTCATTTTATTCCTTCTAACATGCACACACTTTGAGTAAACATAGTTCAGGAATGTCATAACCAGCAACAATTAAAAAAATTGAGGGAAGTTTTACTATAATCATTTTTGTCATCCCAAATAACCAATTTGGGCAAGATGAGAAAGCAGCATATTAAAAGCCAAGATCTCTGGCTCATTGTGAGAGTCATACTGAAATTACTGGTGATTTTCTATGACGAATTAAAGATCAAAGTATAAAATAAGGCTTGAGTCTGGAAATGCTTTCATATATAAAAACAATTTAGAAAAAGCCAAACCAGTGCTTACTTCCCATTTAGCATGTGAATTGGAAACCAAACTACTTTCATCTGGCAGGTAGAGAAAAGGATGCAGAGAAGCTAGCCCTATCCCTGAAGTAAGGGCCATCCACATTTCTATGATGTGGTTCCATGCTGCTGACACACTGAATGCCTTTGATGCATTTAAAAGAACAAAATCCAGATTTTTATAATGCAATTCCTTCAGCAAGAAGGAAGAGGGAGTCAACAGGGAAGCCTGCCCTGAAAAAGAAAAGTCAATATCAATTGTATAAAAGAACAAAGGAGGCAATTTGAAAGGGAATGTGATACTACCATTTGATAGTGTATTACACTGCTGAATTATGTACCATGCTTAAAAATAAATAAAGCAGAGTAAGTTTTGCTTGCTTGCTGCGACTAAATAGGTTACACATACTTGTTTCCATTTTGTGAGCTAAATGAGTACTATGAAACCCATTTTAAATCATAAGGAACTGGCAAGTGCCACTAGACTAACAGAGACAATCCCTAACAGCAAGTCAAATGAAGCTTGTACAAAAACCTTAGATGCTCTTTAAAATGACAGCTGTAGTCATATGAGTAGTCCTGAGCAATTTTTTTGTTTCATATGATATTTGCATACTTTTATTTAAGCAGTTACATGCTGATAATAGGGAGGTTGCTTCATAACAGCAGCTGCAGCATCTCCCCCCTCTGCTCCCACCTTGTGAAGATAGTCTCCTACATGTAAAAGCTTCCCATTACATTTTCTTTTACTGTCATCTGAATATTTCAGTACTGCACAGTGGGTACAAACTGATATATCTATTTAGCCCATCTAGCTTCTCTAATATATTGCTTATGCAAGGATTGTTCTTATGAATAAAATGTCACTTAACCTCAAAAACAGTATATAAGCAAGTTTATCTGCTGAATACTTGATATAGTAATTGGCTAATTAGCTCTCCTACACATTCTCAGAGGACACTTTTAGCGTACCAACCTAACAGAGGGTAGAAACATGGCAGGGAAGATCACTGACATGGCCAGGGTCACTGGAAACATCCTTGCCAGACATTAAAAATGAGCTGGCTTATGTCCTGTGCTTAGACCATGTCACTCACTAATGAAAGTCTGTCAAAAAAATAATTTTACATCCAGAGCATATGGTGCATCATAACAATCGTCTGCAGCAGATTCTGAAAGCTATTTAGAAGACCAGCTGTTGCATGGGGTGGAGGCAGGGGGACACTGAAGGGGGGAAGACAAGAGATTTAATGATAGAGAATGAAAGCAACTCATTTTGCTTAAAGTTAGGAATATTATCATCTTATGTTTACGTAATCTCTTTTAGCAGGAAGGATGCTAAAGTATTTTACAAGGAAAAGGCCTGGTATACAGCAAGGGACAGTAAAGTAATACTATAGAACTGCAGGGTGGTTGCAGCTAACAAAACTACATAGCATGCTGTTTCTAGTCATATATGCTGTCAGCCCAAGCCATACCCAAACAAAGACTTCGGCAGTTTGAACAGTTTTGGGACAAGTCACCTGAAAATCCTACACATTGGCAAGCAGAAGCAGAATTGATACGTTTTTCACGTGGGTCAGTTATTACATTTTGAACTAATGCACACAAAGATTTAATTTGTCCTCTCATCACAGCTGCACTGCTAGAACTGAAAATCCACCCAAGACCCAGCTGGTTCTGCTGCCTGTGCAAATTTTTCCCCAGATCTAACCGAGTTCCCTACAGCATTTTCCTATGAACCTGGGGCTTTCCGTGAACAGAACTGTAGCGGCAGTTTAGATGCTGAGACTTAGTACTTGGCTACACAGCCCTAACAACACACAAAGCTAATTGCCTTTCTTTCTCAGTCAGTTCTTGTTTAGAGAATTATATCTGGTTTACTTCCATAGATTTAAATGTGCATTAGATTCTTGTATTTTTAAATTTTTCAGTAGATATTTTATAGACTTTATAAAGAATCAGTGCAAAATATTAAAGGTAAGTGGTGAGAACACTATATTCATTAGAGCATAACATTAAAAAATGTTGTTATTAAAACTAGAGATTAGCCACACTACCATACCCAACCCTTTAACTGTCATAGCCCCTTAATGATATACTATCCAAATGTCTGAGCATCAGATTATTCTTCATCTATAAGGTGCTGCTTTTTGTCCTATGCTAAAGTACAGACCAAGTACTAATCAAGGGGGAAACAACAGTAGGTCAAAAAGACTGATACATTATTTTCTAAATCTTCCATCTGAAATAATAACCAGGTCCAGGTAACTGCTATTCTCATAATTTTATCATAGACCTTCAATACCTGAAGTTTTCTTCCAAATGAGGAGTCATATGACTATAAGAAAAATGGAGTTTTATTATTAACAATGACAAGTTCCCAATTCTCTTGATGGCAAAGAAAAGCCTGCAGATGTTGCTACAGGTTGCTCTCCTAATACCAGCAAGCAATAACAAACTCAGACCTATTTTTCCTTTTTTGAGGCTGCTGAAACCGCCTGCTTGACCACAGATCAGATTTGTTGCAGCTCAGAACTATCCATGTATCTTGTTCTTCATCCATTCATATTAGCCGAATTTACTCAAAAGCTACAGTTACAAACAGAAATAAGAAAACCAGTGGTATCCGGAGGGAGACAGGGAAGAGCAAATAAATTCTGTGGAGCCCACACTGTATGCTAAATTATTCACTACTGCACACAAGGGTAATGTGTAATCCTCAATACAGATACCAACTAGATAGCACACAATTCTCTTTTAATCTCAAAGTCAAAAAACTGGTTTCCAAGTCACATCCAGAACAAGTGCCACAGAAAGCGAGTAGACTGACAGGTACTTCCTAGAATATTTGAGTTTGAATAAGGACCAGAAAGTTTGGGGCATTTCCTCCACCCTAAATTAACCCTCTCTAAATCCAGCAATCTTAATTCAGTCAATTGTTATACAAAACAAATCATTGCTTGATGTCTCCTGATGGTAGACATGGCATTCTTTTCTGATTATTCTCACAATAAGTCCTTTCAACAAGTCTAACATTTTTGCAGTTCAATCTTGTAATAGATTTCATAAGAGCCAACACAAAAAATACAGTTTGAGCTTTTTTAAAATAAAAAATACCTATCAACAAAATGCTGTGACATAACTGTTTAAGTAATCCAGTAACCTTTTGATTGATTGTTCTCTTCTTATTCACTCATTCCTTCTATTATATTATAGTGTCTATGAATATTTACAACTAAGAGACTTCTTTACTTAACGAATACTTTTCTGAGTGTCACTACTTTTGCAACACATGTGAATACCAGCAAATTAATTGTTTATTAATAAAAAAATTATTTTTTTAATTTAATGTAATTACAATTACATTACATTATTTATTAAGGAAATTTAATTACAGACATCAGTAAGAAAAAAAAATTTTTTCAAGTATGCAAAACCCACTATTATTCATCTAAATTCATCCCAAGTAATCTAATTCATAGGGGTCTAGTCTTCAGGAACAAAGACAATTCTCCATGAAATCACTTTTATTTTAAATTTTAAAGACTATATCTAGATTATGTACCAACTGCATGCATTTACTCCAATTACATTTATTAAAACCAAATTAATGACGTTAATGGAATTCAAGGTATCCAAGACTAGTAAGGACCCTCTTAACAAACAAATGAAATTTAAGACCTTTCTGTTAGAAACCTGAATAATAGTTACACATAGAGATTCTCTGAGGCTATATCATCTAGGGGGAAATTCTGCGTGTTTCATATTTCCTGAAAGTTTTCATACTGCTCCTAGCTTCATATATCTACTCCTGCAAAAAGGGTTTCTCCTGATGAAAAATAAGTTAAGAAAACATATTGGTGCAAAATAAATTAGAAAAAAAAAATCACATTTACCTAATTCGTACTTTTATCTATATTTGGCATTTTTATCCAGAAGTGTTCATATTTTCATTTTTTACTCTAATTTTATCAGAAAAAACAGCTGTAGCCAAATTACTTCTCCAAGATGGAAAACCTGTAGTGATTTGCTTTTATATTTATTCTCCTCAAAGCCCTTCCAACAATAACTTTGGCCAATTAGCAAAGAACAGGATGTCAGATATGCTAGGTTCCATTTCCATCTCTGCCATTGACCCGTTCCAATTACATCATTTCATCTGTGTTTTGGTTCCTATCCAGGCTTCATTTTCCTATATACTTCAAAGCAGACGTAGCTTCTAATTGAATCACTGTCTAGCATAATGTTGCAAAGGCCTTACCTGGGTCTGTAGGTCTAACTGTATCAAAAACAGTAATATAGGACAGTCTTGTTCTATGCACCAAGTTCTAACATCAGGATCTTGATCTAATTTATATATTTTAGTATTTATGCTGTGTTCTGTTAAGCTTAAGTGGAGTTACAATACTCTTCTGGATTATCAGGTCACACATCTGTACACTGTACAGGAAACTGCTTCTCCCTCCTTATATCCACAGAACATTCAAGTGTGTTTCGTCATTACAGAGATTCCAGTAAGATTAGTAGGCTGTTGCCTAAAATACTCTCAATTATAGAACCACACACTTTGTGAAATGTTTTCATTGGAAAGGATTTTACTGTGTTCAACAGAATACATTAGAAACTATTCCTCCAAGTATGAATGCATTTGGTTTGTCTTAGACAACTCTGAAAAATTCTGGATGAGAGTGTTTACCCTATAGCTCCTAATATGCTATGTCCCACTACACCATTCATTCTTTCACATCTGTTTTTGATTATTCTGGGTATTCCTAGTTGTTAAATTGAGCTGTCCTCCAAATAGATGATATATTGGCTATTCTTTACTGTAATGACTTTGTAATTTTTGAAGCCACAATTTTTGCTTTGAATCTTTGTCAGTGCACCAATAAAAACTTGGTGAATGATAACCATGCATGTGTTTCTAAAATTCAGCACAGAAACAATTCCAGCATGTGAAGATTATGTGCTGTCTGTGTAGTATAAGGTATTTTTTCAGTAAGAACAGTAATCCAACAAAGTAAAAAAGTGTATAACATTGAAGAGTCATAGATAGTGAACACATTGAGATTGCTCTACAAAAGAAACAAGAGTAAAAGAAATACATTTCTCATCTAAATTAAGCAATATGATTCCATGGAAAAGTTTTACCCATAGTAGGGTCTTTTTCTTATGTAATTGCAACCTGAAGTACTCCTCTCTTCTATTATTCTCTCTGAATACTGGCAATGTAATCTAGACTATATTCTAAATTATACCATAGATTGCCAGTGCTAGGTACGGTAAGAGAATAATACATTAAACAGCATCGCTTAGTGACAGAAGCTCACAAAAAAAAAACCAACCAAGTCTCAGGCAAAGATAAACAGAAAGAAAACCCAACTAATTTTTCTCTTAGTAAGTCATAACCCCTGAGCTATGTCTCTTATTTAGGTACTTGGACACCACTACAGTCGCTTAGCCACTGAACTGCTATCTGAATTCTTTGGCACCTCAGTGTGCTATAAATTATTTGGGAGACAGAGGGCACAAATGGATGAAGTCAGCTGAGTTAATAATTGGCTGCTGCCAAAGGCAGATGGAGTCCTGCTCCTCCCTATATGTCTAACCTACTCTTTTCAGCCAAACTCCCATTGCTTCCAATGTATTGTTTCTGGCACTTGTTTGATTCTTCAGTGAGGTCATTTAATTCACTAATTAGCAGAAAACCAACCAGATAAAAAAACCTAAAACTGCTGGCTTGGCATTCTGCATTGGTCCATTGGAGGCAGGGACAAACAAGGGCCAGGAGTAGCACAAGGGAGAAGACAGGTTTGCAAAGCTGGAAACAGAAGTCAGGAGCCCATCAGCAGCATCAGGCTACTTAGCTACCAGAAAATATAGTTCCATATGATTTAGTTGCAGCAAGTAAATATTAAGTGATTGCCTTCCCTTAAAACCCAGAACACCAGCTGCCCACTGTGCCAAACTGTTCCCACCTCAAAAGCATGCAACAAAGCAGCCACAACACTGAGCAATTTCCTTGCATTTGTATAGTTGCCTGACATAGTAGGAAAATACAGAAGAGAAGGATAATCTTCTGAGATGTCAGATAGGGATGACAGCAGCAACAGGAACAACAGCAGCAGTATGACTTCTATAAAACAGTTACCAGGTGCAGGGCATAGAAACTCTAATAGGAGAGTACTCAAGACTTTTTTCTTTTCCCTATATTTTCCAATTTTTCAAAAACCTTTCCTCATGCCTGTTCATCTCTAATTAAGACTACAGGCCAGACTGATTGCTTGAGTTACGAATCTCTTAAATAGCTGCAGTCTACCTTTTCTGATCAATAAGTATTTTTCTCAGCTCTTTTACAGCTTTACTACAATACAGGTTTTGCATTCTTGCTACATTTACCAAGCCAAACTAGGACAAACTGGAGTTATATCAGTAACCATATAATTGAAGACAGTTCAGTGATTTTAAGGTCAACATTCTATGTATTTATGTATGTGTACAAGAAAGATGTTTTATGTATGTTGATGTCTTTTGTATATTCATTTATAAACATTCACACGCACAAATTACTATTATTAAGAACCTCATTTTTCATTGTTAGCTATGAAATAAACTTCTGTGTTGGAAGGATAATATTGCACTTACCTGTATGGTTTTAAAGTTACTTTTGTTTCAAAATCCTTCACTGCTTCCAAAATCAACAAGCATAGTCTACTGATTAATTTACCATTCAAAGCAGCCTATATTACTCTTTCTAAAAAGAGAGACAGCTAGATTTATAACATGTTCCATTTTCTCATTTGACTGACCATTCAATTCCCTACTCAGCAAACTTTTTTATACCAATTATCATACACTCACTTTTTCATCAAAAGATTCCAGTTTGAAACTTCAGCAAAACCTATGATCTCCAGAAAAAACCGCTCACCTTCTATACTTGAAAAACCTTTGTTGAATTCCACTGAGAGATAGAGCTCTGACATTAAAGAAATTACAGGAAAAATAAAATTGACAACAGAGAAGACACATCCCCTTATCTTACATATTCAACAAAACAAAAGAAGCTCACAGGCTAGGCTATATAAGCATGATTGATCTAAAGCTTAGCAGGTGGACTCAATTTAGCTGATTTTAACGATTCTGTCAGTTGATATCATGTGAATGTCATTAGGGTTATCACCAATCAGAATAGTAAGAGAAAGGTGAAGCCACTTTGAATTTGAAATTTCTTGACGCAGTTGATTTACAGCTCTTGGAAGACTATGGGAAAGTGAACCTTTTCTATTTAAAAAAAAATTTGTTACACAGACTTCCTCAGTTACAAACTGTGTGTTGAGAGGAGGTACAATTATATTGTTCTAAGTTAATTCCACAGATATATGCATAAACTCTTTTTCATTCCACAGAGATAAAAACTTCTGCCATCAAGCATTAATTAATGACTTAACTTCTGACATCAGTTTCTAGATTTATCCTTAAAGTGAATAACCTGAATCCATCTCTTATCCTTTGAGAATTAGAATTCTATTATATTACCATTTTTCCTCAAAAGCTGTCTTTATTTTCATTTTAGGCAGATGTAAACAATAGAAAGCATTTTAAAATTCAGAACAAGATTTCTCTGTTCCCAGAATCCTCCTCCTTCTGCTTTGGTCAAGTCTCAGGAAAGTCTGTTTTGGCACCTAGAGTTAACATCACAACCCCCTAGAATAACAAAAACACTAAGACCTTTTGCTCTTTCTCTGTTACATCTGTTAGAGTAATATATTAACATTGCCAAATAAGCTTTTTTTCTGTATAAGCTAACAAAAGTGGAAAAAAAAATGTTTAGTTCACATATCACAGACTATAAAAAATATGAAACCAACTGAATAAATGCCAGCATAGTAACTCTTCTGTGCAAACCAAGGATCAATAGGATGGCATAGACTGGCACTTTGAAACAAACTCTTTAACCTTCCTCCTTAAAAGAGCCCCTGCAGACCTATTTTCTGAAATGTACAATTAATTGACTATCATGTACTAAGGTAATGGAAACCCAGAACACTGTTCTCAGGCTTTAGAGACTGAGTCTGAATTTATGTTACATTTAATTAAAACACAAACAATCTATAGAGCTCTCACTATTAAACACTGCACTGAATAATTTATGTCATGAACAGTATGATATTTTAGAACTAAATATATATTGCTAAAATGGAGACTGTGGCTATTGCTCTTCCGCATTTCAATTGCCGCAGTAAATCTGAAAGAAATGAGGGAAAGTTTGCAGCAAGCAAAGATATAAAACTGCCCTACTAAAACAGGGGCTAAAAGCCACCGCTAGTGATTTCCCTGGTGTGAAACTAACAAGACAACAGAGATGGACCTGTACTACATATCACAAATAATTGAAAGTGACTTATTTTTAGATCAAAGCTGTATTTTTTTTCATGAACTACAGCTGTGGTTGGGCTTCACTACACACTCAGTCATATTCTTACACTTTTAGGACCGTTTTTTCATTTACACTAAAGCCTTGTCCAACCGCTCTGGAAATATGGAGAAAATATTAAAGTGGAGAAAAGTGCAGTTTTATCTGTTTTAAGGTCCCTTTACAGAGCAACAACAACATAAAGAGAATTTAGTGTTAAGTAAGAACCCTTAAAATCTTCACTTAGCTGCCAGAGAAGAAGGATTAGAAAGTATAGTCATATTCTGTTTCTAAAGGTGAATGGTGTGACCTATCTGAAATTAGATTCCCCATCATGCTGCAAGTTTATTTAATAACTGATTATTCTATATAACACTATTCTATGTGTTCTAACCCTATGTTGTGTAAATTTCA
>KZ505853.1:548213-573250 GCA_002844005.1 Limosa lapponica baueri
TTAGATAAGACTGATTCTTTCTTATTTTCTAAATCAGTCCCTTTCTTGTTCAGAAATCTCTGCTTATTTAAGTGGCAAAAAAAAGGAAGGGGGGGAAAAAAAGTTCTGCTAGCCCCACACAGCCCTAAAAAGGAAAAGATTCAAGATGATACTCAGCAACTACACTTACATAAATGTATTACAGGCAATAGAGCTGTAAGTGTTACTGAGGCTACCGAGGATATAACTGAAAGCCTAATTTGACATTCACAACGGTTTTCACTGATGACAGCAAAAGGGAAAAACACAGCTTCTCAGCCCTTAAATTGGATGGGCAGAGTTAGTGGTTAATATATTTATTTATAAAATGAATGCATTTGTTATAGAAGTGAAAGGCACTAAATATAGGATCATACCATTTTTAGAGTCTTTTTTTTTTTATAGCAGAAGCACAAGCAGTGCTGTACAAATGTTAATATCTCCATTTTTAGTATGAAACTCTGTTCTAGTTTATTTCAGTGGGTGTGCGTGTGGGGTCAGGGAAGATGGGCTGAAAAGAGTTTACCCTTAACAGCTTTACCTATAATCTTGAGTGAAGAATACATTGTAACTCCCCCTTAAATGCACAACCAGGCAGTGGAAGCAAACCCAAACCGAAATTGGTTCAAGCTGTAATTTCTATTTATTTATTTATTTATTAATGGGAGAAGAAGTTGCTATTTTGAAATGCCATTGAATGTGAACTAGAAATAAACTGGAATGACTTCAGCCACAGCTGAACAAAATGAAACAATACACTAGTTCATCTGCTGGTACATAACACTGTCATTCAGATATGGCTATGGCCACCCTTGGCACAGTTGGAAGAAATGTGAATAGGAGAGACTAAATTGAGTCTACAGTCTGCTACTGGAATCATGCTAAATTGGGGAAGGCTTTCCTTGCATTGTAGGAGGGTGTTTTGTTGTTCCTGTGAGCCGTAGCATTGCGTGCCCCCAGGCTAGTGGTTGTTGCTGACTATAGCATACACACAAGCCAGGTAGAAGGTTTGATTTACCACACTTTCTTAGAGTACGATGCTGGACTTCACTATTAGCCCGTTCTACTGACAAATTTTGCTAGACTGACATCTAGACACTCATAAAATTGTAGACCCCCATTAGCTGTTGCTGCGACTTGCACAACACTGAATCTAGTTTCCATGGATGACTGAAATGTCAGTCTAACAGCTTCTAAGGTGTCACAAAATTATTCTAAATAGGAAATGAGAGAAATGTTACCAATATAAACATGTATATTGTTGTTCTTAACTTTATAATTGCCAAGTCTTCTAGGCTAGCTTTTTTCACTATTTTATTACATTGATAAGCCATAATATAATTGCTTTTATTTAGGTGTTGCTCATTAAGAAGTAACTTTCTATGGTAGTTTCATGCCATATCTTTCCTTTCTGTCTTAAGAGCAAGGACCAAGAGTATCCTTATACATGATGTATCTCTTGACACAGCTCAGTTTATCTACATTTTATGGTGCTGCAGTATACCCATACTGGTATAAAAGAAGCCAAAACATGGGATATCTAAAAATCCCATCTTTACTTTTTGCACACAACCTGTCACCAGGTCCATGACATTGCCACAGGAACAGACTCTATGCACATGATTAATTTCATACCTGACCCAGCTATACACTAGGTAGGGCATGTGGAGTCAGAGCTGAGGAAAGAATAGTATGTATCCATGCTCCTCTTTCTTACCTAAGTCATGCTACAAAGTTAAAAGCCCTCTCTTAAAAATGAAGAAATCTGGGAATGGCTTTAAAAATATGACAGAGGAAAAATGAATGCAAACTTTTCGCTTTATTGTCTCTGCTGGGATTTATATTCCCCGTATAATTAAAGAAGGAGGTGAACAGTATGAAAATGGAACCTCAACACCTATAAAAGCATCTCAGAAAAGGAAAAGACAAGGAAAAAAATGTTACAAGGTTAAGAAACGCTAAGAGTCAAGACCACAGCTGACAAAAGAGGCTATTTACTAAGTAATGAACAGACTAAAAAGAGTGACTGGAGCCCACTTGCTTGGAGACTGATCACTATCTTAATCCGGGCAGGTATAAAGCAGTTACATTTTCATTAATTTGTTTTCATTTGTCAGAATAGATTCTAAAGCAGTAAACTTTTTATTAAAAAAAATAGCACCTAAAGTAAACCATGAGGTCACATGGAATATTTTGCTGAATACAGAGCTGAAGCAAATGCAGTTGGCTTTACAGCAGCTGCAACATTAGGGCCATCAATAAAGAAATTAGCTACTCACATTTGAGATAAAGGGCAACTTATGCTTACAATCACCCGATCCAAAAACTGCTGTGAGAGCAAAGCCAACATCCAGCTCATAAACCCATCTGTATAATTTTTTGGAACTGGTTAGAGGTCAGCGTTGAAATTCTGAGTAGAGCCAAAACCACCAGTGACTGAGGGAAGCAATTTAAGAAGTGGCGTCAATTCCCATTGGCCAAATAGAAAATCACCCTGTATTTTTGAGTTCATGTTAGGATACATGATGTCACCAAACACAAACCTTGAATTTTGTAACAGGGGGGTGGAAACAATCCGTCACAACTTTATTCTGTCCACAATATGTTTCTGCTGTTATTACAGGTAACTTTTATCCCTTCTGCTGTCCTCAGACCACTAATTATCAGCCTGACTCTGTCCTCAGTCTATAGCTTTGGGATTTCTGTGCTTTGAGAAAGTAGAAACCAGTCAACTATTAGGTTTTTTGTTATCATAAATTCCTGGATTACTTGATTTTCCCAAGCATAAGAAGATAACTGTATGATTTTTTTAAAAATCAACATATAACAAATGAGTAAAGAACTAGTGACTGAATATACATATTCAATTCAATATTGAATATACTTATATTCATTTCAAACAACCTTATCATGACCAGGCAGTTTGTAAACTAAGGAGATTTAAAAAAATAATCAAATGTAAATTTTGTTTTCCTGTTTTGAAAGACTACAGAACTTTGAGTATAATTTTGAAAAACAGATGTTTCCAAAGTTAAGTGAGTAAGAGAGCTCTTCAACTCCTCAGACGTAGTTGCATTTTTTATTCTCCTTTATTAGAGTATGAACACTCTGGTCATGAAAAGGCCATATTCAATCATTCATTCTACAGTCATTAATTATGTGTTTTATTTAGCACATGCACTTTGAATAAATAAGTGCAAATGTTCTTTGTAACTCATGGAAGGTGTAGGTTTCTTTGTAATCTGTTTTGGGAGAAAAATGTCACCAGATATACACATATATACACTTTATTTTGCTATTATTAAAAGTTTTTGATAGAGACTGAAAATTTTTAAAAGACCTTTAATAAAAATATTTCAGCACATACTTGTATGGATCAGATAGTTTAAAATAACTGATAAAAATCAAAGCTGGTGTGAGTGCTGAATCACTGAACTTAGGTATGAATTTGATCTATTGCCTTCATGCTTAGGGAAGGGTTTCCAAATGCATGCTATATATAGTCAGATATTCCCAAATGTGAACAAAGCTGAAAATAGAAATGTACTCCATTAAACACTCATGACACTGTAAGAAAAAAGTACACATCTGCAATTAGAACAGGTGATCTGAAAGTCTGATGTCTTAACGTTATCCTGTGGTCTGATAGGTGTCAGAATCAATTAAGATTTCTCCTATTAAGTTCCTTCTGAAAGTGTCTAAAAATGAACGACACTCTCTTTTGACTGCTGCTCATTTCAAATTGGCATTTTCATGTGCCAGATGGTGACCTTATCCCTGTGCTTTAGCAAAAATGATTTTTATTAAGCCTAAACAAGTGTGAACGGTGCTAATTTCCTGCAGCAGGCAGAATTTGAATGAGAGCATATAATGATTGGAAGAGCCCTGCCTCACCATATGGAAAAATGTGCATTATGCCAACACAGTAGATTACTAACAAGGCAGCCCCTTACAATTATATTCAACTTTCCATTTTATCGATCGCCACGAAGAGCATATTTATTTTAAGACTTCCAGGAGCTGCTGAGGGTTGTCTGCAGCTAGTCCATATCCTAAAAGCTAAACACATAATAACAGAAGACATTGGAAGGACTACATGAATTCTAAACCGTAGTTAAAAATTATCAGATGAAGATCTAAATTTCCAATACTTAAAAATGTCATTGCAAAGCTAATGTTGCAAGCAAATCATGACAGTGTTTCCCATTCACTGACTGTGAGGATGTGAGCTTCTTAAAGAGGAAAGATAATATATCTCTCTCTCTTCGTATGATAGGGAGAACAGAAGGAATAAAAGTCACTTGCACTAGAAGCTTGAACTCCTTTGCCCCATCCCCTTTACAGTCAAATAGATTGCCAGTGTTGCTTTCAACTGTTTAGTAGTTTGTGAGAGAAAATATATTACAAACTTACTAATGTTTATTTCTGCAGTAACTCTATCGTGGCTGTGACCTCCAGGTGAGACTGAGGCATCCACAGTTTGATGAGGAAGTCAAGAGCACTCTTGAGGGCACTGAAGAAACTCGCAGGCTGGGTAGAAAACTAAAAGTCACCACCTGACTTTAAAATGTCAGTGAAGATGAAATGAACGTTCCTTCAGGGAAAGCAAAGAAAGCAGCAGAAGGGGAAGACAGAGAGCAAAGCTGGCCAAAGTCACCCAAGGGACTGTTTCTCCTATATGATAGTTATTATTATTTTGATATGCCAAGACAGACATATTATTTAGGAACAGAAATGTTTCTTCTTCAAGAGTGAAAAATCTACTCCAGTCCTACATCAGATCCATTGCTGTAGTGCCTAAATACCTGATAATAGATGCCTGAATTAAAAAAAAAAGAAATTTTTTTAGTGACACATTATAGTGCAATATGTCTCACATGACATTAGTCTTTTACTTCTTTCGGGGAAAGCCTGTATGATAGTTTGCCATAGTTTGATTTACTTGCGATTTATAATTAATTCAGAAGTGTGGATGTTGTCTGAATATTCCTGAATATTAGGAAATATAAAATCCACACTTTGCTTTGAAAAGAGACACACCTGATATATGCGGTAAGAGAAAAGAGTAGGAAACATTCATATGGTCATTCGAGCACCTTGCCACACTACAGAGAATGAGGCTTCTTCTAACAGTCAGCTACTTCCCCTCTCTGATCATTCCTCCGTTCCTACTGAAGCCAGTCCTATCCTTTTCCAATGTTTAAATGTCAATTTCCAGTTTATCTCAAACCTCTTCTGACTTCTTCTATACTGGTCTTAATGCTTGTTGTGCAATTCATCTCTTCCTTGCATTAAAATATACATCCTTCTTCTCCATCTTGCTTGAAATAGCTGTAAGCTTATACAAAAAGGGCAGGGGAAAGAACGTTACTGAGAGTAGAAGAGACAGGCTTTGGCTGCTTACAGAAGTCAGTGTTACAGTCAAAGCCAACCTTTCCCCTATGATTTTGCACCTTTGGCATCACGACAGAATGCATTTACCCTCTGAAAGAACTGCGTATGTTAGTCATGAATGATCTTAGAGAAACTTAATGACGCCCAAAAAGGGTAGCATTTTGGGAGATAACAGCTACTGAAACAAAGATGTTCCCACTGAGTAAATTTTATTTTTTTCCCCCAAACTTTCATTTTGTAATCAAGATTACACACATTTTCATCGAAGTGATAAAAACAATGCCCTATCATAATTTCAGATTACTGTTCAAAAGCATCAGAACACAAGACGCATGCAAGGAAGAGGGGTCAATATAAACCAGGATCAGAATATTACCTGTGCCCTCAAGCCTCATTGGCTGAATTCTCTAAACCACTCCTGGCTGAACTTTTCCAAAAAGTCTTCCGGAGGCAGCCATTCAGTACAGCAAATATCAACCCAAATGGCAAGCAATTGAAATACTTCATTTTTTTTTTTCCTAATGTGAAAACACAGTTAACCTTAAAAATAAGCTAAAATACTATTTCTTTAGTTTGTGTTGTGATATTTTAGGTTTGTTTTTATGTGCACCAGCCAGCCTCAGAGTGATGTTTGTCAGGGGAGAAGTTTGCATGATGAAAGAAGGGAAGGTCAGGAGTACACAGGAAAAAAGAAAACACTGAAAGACACACTTCTAAGCGATTTTTTTTAGCACTAAGCAAGTAAATAAATAAATAAAGAAGGAAAAACCAGAGAGAATAAAATAAAAGGCTTGACCCCTAAAAGATAATTTTAAAATGTTACTTGTGGTTAAGAAAAAATTAAGAGACACAAAAGAAAATAGGGTTGAATAATAAAATATTCATTAAACTAACCCTTCAACCAAAATATTAATATTGCATATTTTAACTGCTGGAATTCTTTATAGCTTGAATGAGATCCTTAAGTACTTTTTTCCTTGAATTTGTTTGCTTTTAAAGGAAATTACTCACTGTGAGGGGATCTTCCAAGTTTGCTTAACTGTGGAGAGCGCAGTAATTTAGTCTTTCAAAGCTGTATTGGATCTCTTGGTTACAGGACTCCTAGATTAAACATGTGTCACCTTTCAGATGCTTTGTTATCAGTCATTAGAAATAATGACAGTTGATAAAGCTTTATTTCCAGAAGTCTTTTTTCTTTTCAACACATCAGAGAAAATCTTCCATTACAGAGCAATGAAAGGGTCGCTCCTTTTAGCTGCCTGTAAAGAACCAACAGGCCACAAAATATATCAGTCAACTTTTTGTGCATGCTGAAACAGAGGTGGTACATAATCAGCAGGCCTACCTACTGAATTTTATACAACCTGGCAACTGCTCAGTTTTTCTAGCAAGGGGCCTTGCAGGTAGTGGGACCCCTGAAATGTTAATCAGTGCATACTTTTACAAGTTTAGCATTTTTGAAGAAAATATAGTAAGCTTTCTTAGATGTTCTTTACGCAATCATTTTACTGTTACCTCATTACGATACAAAATCCTCCAAAATGGAGCTCACCACAGAAAGAAACATTTTTCCACTAATGATATGTCACTGTTTTATCTCAATGTACAGTTTTAACTAACCACAGACTAACAAATTTAAATCTTCCTTTACATCTTCATGCAGAAGTTCGCATGTATTATTCCAAGTAATACCAAGTAATGGTGCTGTTATACTTAAATTGTTATTAAGAACTCAAGAGTTAAAGAGGAATTACATTGTAGTTTTATGGTAGGTTGACCCTGGCCAGCTGTCAGGTGCCCACCCAGCCTCTCACTCTCCTTCCTCAACAGGGCAGGAGAAGAACATAAGATGCAAAAGCTCATGGTCCAAGAAAAAGACAGGGAGATAATTTACTAATTAACATCATGGAAAAAAACAGACTTAACTTGGGGAAAATTAATTTATTGCCAATTAAAATAGAATCGGATTGTAAGAAACAAAGACAAATTAAAATTACATCTTCTTCACACGTTCCCTTCTTTCCAGGCCCAGCTTCACCCCTTCTTTCCCAGGTCTACTTCCTCCAGCCCATACCCCTAGCAGCGCAGGGGGATGGGCAATGGGGGAGTTGTGGTCAGTATGTAACAGCTCCTCTCTGCCACTCCACCTCACACTTTTCCGTACTACAGCATTGGTCCTCTCCACAGGCTGCAGTCCTTCAGGATAAACCTGCTCCAGTGTGGGCCCTCCACAGGCCACAGTCTTTTCCGGGAACATCACCCGGTTCTGGCATGGTCCTCTCCACCGGCTGCAGGGAATACCAGCTCCACAGATGTTCTCTCCACGGGCTGCAGGAGAATCTCTGCTCCAGCATTTGGAGCACCTCCTCCCTTCCTGTGTCATCAGGGTTAAGTGGGCACCACTGACTTTGCAGATGGGCTTGGCTTTGTCCTGTGATGGATCTGTTGCAGAACTGGCTGGAATCAGCTGCGTTCGGTGCAGAGCAAGCCCCTGGCTTCTTTTCAGAGAGGCCATCCATGTACACACCCCACTGCCAACACCTTGCCACAAGTTTGAACATGAGTTTTTTAAAACACTGTTTTGTTGATTCACAGAATAAAGCGGAGTTAACTGTTGATCATCAAGCAAAAATAGGTAGGTTTCAATGTAAGATTGAAGGGAAAGAAAGGAATTACACTGAAAGGAGGCCAAAACTAGTTTGAGAGAGAAATGACTTTGCTGTGGCTTATCTTGTGATATTTCTATTGCATTACCCAACCACATCACTTTCCTGTGTACCGAGCCTCTGTATAAAGAGAGAGAGACCACTACTACTTTGTGTCTCAACAAAGCTTGCAAGAGATATGTTTCTTTAGTTCAGCTTTCTTCTCTTCCAAATTCCCTAATATAGAAATAAAAGCATATTCTGACAAGTGTCCATTCTGCATGAGAAAATAGGAATAAAAATCATAACATTCCCTGTAAAGAGAAGCTCTTCTCTTCCTGTGCTTCAGTGTCAGAATTTGATGAGAAACAATGAATGAAAATGAAATGTAACCCTTTTCCTTTCAAAAGATCATTCACTCAATTCTCAATATGAATAAGAAAAGAAAACAGGGCATAAACTGAAAGGAACTATGCTTCAACTGTCTGCATCTTCACAGCTATCTCAACATAGTCTTCCTTCCCATAATTTTTTATGCCAGTGATATTCCATCTATTTTAGCAGAAATATTTTTTATTTACATTATTGTCAATGATCATAAAATGCCTTTTTACTTTTTATGTACTTTTTTTGATATATACTTAAAATTTCAGAAGCTTTACTTACATAGCACAAAAGTAGTTGATTGGAATTCAATAACTTGGTAAATTTTTTAAAAAAAAATTATCTTTACCAGTCATTCATTCAAGGATTCAAGGATGTTCTCCCTTTAGATGGGATTCTTCTAGGCCCTGGATTATCAGTTTCTCATTAAGCTCATTATCTGCACATGAGTAAAAACCAGAGATGACCTCTGCATTCCTAGTATCTTCGTTATGCACATCGCCATGGTGGCATTGGTACTAGCTCCTGTTCAGCAGGTCATGACATGCAACAATTACAGTTGCCTGAATACAATGAAGAAATTCTAAAATGAAAGAACAGGTCAATCGGATAGAATGATGCTGGAAATGTTTTTATTTCTCTGAAGGTAAGCCAGGCAAATCTCAGTACAACTAAAACAGTTGGTTAAGAGCAGAAATGTTATCTTAGGGAGTCTCTGTAATACATTTTCTTAGGGTAACCTTTATGTAGGTCAGAGACCTAAAGACTGCTGTAAGCAAACACTGCTATCTAAACACTCCAACAATTACAGAGACAGATCCTCAGGTAACAGTAAGAAAAGCCAAAATGTCAGGTTGGAGGGCAGCTAAAGATGAAGCAATTGAATCATTTAATGGCCCAAGCTCTGGAATCTACAGTTTTAATTTAGACTTTGTAAAGTAAAGTGAAATGGTTGAATATGGTAGCTGTTAGACAGCTACTTCTTTGCAGTTTGGTGACTGATCACCAATCTTGCTTTTCTGAAGCCAATGGGCCTAAGTGCTTTTCTTTACAACTTAGCTGATAAATATTATGTCTAACATACCTAAGGGCACAAAAGGTCCTTTAAAAATGTCACTAGAACAAAGTGTATACTTGGAACTAATAATAGCAAAGAGAGTTTGAGCTGTTTTAGAAGTGCTGCAAGGGCAGTAAAAACAACGCACAGAAACAATCCTTCTTACTTCGTTTGTAGATGACAAACTAGGTTTTGAAATATTAAAAAATTTGCCATGCGATTTTTTTACTTTGTCTCTTTGTATAAAATTAAAAAAAAAAAAAAACAAAAAACAAAACACACACCAAAAAACAGCTGAGAACCACTGAAATACAAAGGAAAAAACCATGTTAATATAAAATCGAACCACTCAAGATCAATAGCAGGAGACAAATTCTCAGCAGCAGGAAATAAATAGGAGAAGCATTTATTAGACAACAAATTCTGATCTTTAACAGAGTGGAAAAGGTAGGCAGGCAATCAGTTTTATGAAACATGAAGTTTGTACAAATAATACAGTGTGAAATACGCCATAAATTTTATAGTCATCTTTTCTAAACCAGGATTTCCAAACTTTTGCTTTAGTTGAATAAAATTGACTTTATTTTTTACATATCAGTTCTCATCTTTCCTGTCCCTTATAACGGGTGGAAGTTCATATGCTCTATATGCAAACAAAAAGGTTCAAGAGACCGCATGTTTGTTTTCAGGATGAAAATTTATTTCTCTGTCCAACAAGTAAAAATTGCCAAGAAATAGCCTGCATAGTCCAGACCAGACCCCTTGCAGATATATTCTCAACATTGTGTGTCAGACTTTTTTGCATCACTCATCATACTTAAGGGCTAATATTCAAGTTAAAATGGAAATTAATATGATTTTTTACTGTTCAAGTCCCTAAAGTATAATGTCTCAGACTTTATCATTCTTTAAAATTAGCAGTCATGTAACTCTGAAAAGGGATTGTAGAACAAATTGCATAACGTTTTAAAATCACCATGCTGAAGGACTGCCAATCAACTAATAATAATTACATATTGTGCTTTTTAAGAAGAAACCCAAAATAGAAATCTGTCCTCATTCATACTCTAAAGCATGTCTTTTTTTTAATCTGTAACTTCATTAATTTTGATGTACAGCCTTTTCTTGTACCTTGAATATATAAGACCTAAGTTATATAAAGCAAAATAAAAAGATATGACATAAAATATACATTTTATTAACAATACATATTGTGTGCATGTGCATAGCCTTCCGTGGTTCTCCCTGCAAATAACCCTTGAATTCTCTTTAGTGCTTACGTTCAGTTTTGGAAAGCTAAAATTTTCCTGTTAAGGTCAGATAGTGAACATTTAAGCGTAAACTAGTTTTCCAAAACCTTTAGAGGTTTTGAAAAACAACACAACAAACAGCCAGTCCTTGCTATACTAGTTTTTAAGCCGTGGTGTCTTTCTACATATGATATAGGAAAAAGACAACTTTGAGAGGGTAAATCCTCAACAGTATTAAAATCTCCAAAGAAAAATATCTTTCCAATGACATGAACATCAGAGAAAATTAGACACTTTATTAACCAGGTGAAAGTTAGCAAAGATAATCCATAAATTTTTGTCTTTGTCCCTCCAAAGAAATCCAGTGCAATTTACTAAACACTAAGGAGCTAAACCTACTAAAAGTGCCACATCCCAAATGGAAACATTTGCAGGTTTTGCAATGTTAATTATCAGAAGATGATTAAGATGAGGCATGGGTATTGCAAAGAGAAAGTAATTGTCTTTAAACTGACCTTCGCCATTTATATTTTCAATATTGCCAGATGTATACAAGGCTGAGCCACTTCCCAGGTTTAGATCTGCTAATAGTTATTTGCATTACTGGGGATACCACCACCCCCATCCATTCCTATCTTGTCCTGGGAGCTGAGGCATATGGGACTAGTATCTTCCTCATGAACATTCAACAAGATGCCAAATGTGTGAATTCATGTAATACAGCCAGTGAAAACGTGTGTCTCTATCCAAACTACATTTACTTCCCTTGTTATCAACATGTTATCCAGGTTGTAGAATAGAACTTTTCAAACACTTCATAATGTAGACGACAACTTTACAGAAGCAGCTGTTCCTCATATACTTCCCTAGGTTACTGAATAGTCCAGGTCATCTCCCTGCCATTGAAATGTAACATTTTCCAGCTAGAGTTCTGTATTACTCCAAAGAGTGATTATAGAATCGCTTGGTTTCTCTCACACTCCCAGAATAACAGAGCAATAGTATCACAGATTACTGTGATGTTATGTCAGAACAGACTGTTTAAACCCCTATTCAGGGGACAACCATACCCATCCAGAGGAGAGCTCTTCCCTCACAGAGGGAACTACTCAGAATCAACAGGTCTTCTCCTGCTTTGACTATGTCCAAAGTCTTCATCTAAGGTGAGAGGCCCAGATGCCATAAAGAATGAATGACTTTTTCTATATAAGTAGGCACTTGTAAGTGTATTGGCCTGTACACCGGAGAACACACTATTATTTTTTCTGGAGTTCTCCCTTCTGTGGAAAGGAGAAAAGCCATGTGTCACTGTTATTATCATAAACCATTATTATCCTGCAGCCTAAGCTGCAGTGACAACTACAGGGTAATTCAGCTGCCACTCGACACAGGAAAGGAGGGAAACTTTCTGCAGTGTTCCTTAGTGTCTAGTCAAGTCAGTTGTGCTGGGCAGCACATTTGGACTCTGTGCGAGCTTGAGAGTGTATTTTCTGATAGAATATCTGTGCTATCAAGAACGAATTCAGAAGTGTATCCCGTCTGTGACAATAAATGAAAGGTTAGCACAGACTTGTGTTTGTTACTTATTTCAGCAAACCATTATTTCGATAGAGCCCTTCCAGACTCTGTGAGTCAATCCTTTTTTCCCGTAGGACTTCTTTCCCCAGTTCTCAGTTGCTGCCTGACAATGCAGGAAATCAGACTAAGAATGTTATCCAATTTTGCAGGTCCCTGAGTCTGCAATGTTCATTTTATTGATGTCCTCCCACTCTTTATATCGCTTTCTGGGTTATGCTTCCTTTTTAGCAAAAGCAAAAATGACATCCAGAAATAAAATCAAGTATTTTGACTCTTCTTTCCCTTAGTTGTTTGTTATTACCTTATCACTATCCATCCATCATTAGCCATTACAGGTTATGTCTCAATACCTCTTTCATCCGTTTATTTTAGCATTTACCATAGGAATAGTTTTTCACTCAGCTACTGATATTTTAGCATGTGACCAGCATATTATCTATGCAGCCTGGTATTCATTATTTGTATTTGTGAACATCCCTACAGAAGACCCGCCAGGAAATAGTAAATTCATAATCTTCACAGGGTTCTACCAGCAATTAGTGAAAGGGGGAATTTTTCCCTGGCGTTGCAACGAAAAACGTCAAGTTGATTTAGGAAGTTTCAGGATTTTGTAGAACTTGTTCTGCTAGTCCACAGAGACAAAGAATAAATAAATGAGCATTTATTCTATATGCATTACAGACTCGGTCTGGTTACTCCGTGTAACTTCAAACCATTAAAATATCATCAGAAGGTACAAAGCTGTGGAGAATCACACCTCAGTTTTCAAAGGATGTGCACCCAAATAAATTAAAATTATAATAACTGTTGGTTATATTTCTTCATGGGAACTAAGAGCCTTACCTTCTTGTTAAATTGAATACCTGATTTTATGACATTTAATTTCTTTTATACTTATTAATCAATCACCATAATCTAAAGACTAATTTTCATAATTGTTTGGTTGATATCTAATAGCAGAACTCTTTAAGATTTACTTTGCCTTTGTGGATATCAGAAATTGAAATGGATTTTGGATTTACAGATTCAATTTCCCAAATAGATACCTACATATTTTATCAAAGTTAATTGATAAAATGTCAGTAATTTCTATACAGAAGACAAAACTGTCTTTCTGTGGAAGAAAAGGCTCTCTAAAGAATTCAGTAAAATCCTCACAATTCATATGACTTGAAAAGGGAATGAAACACTTGATAGTGATTTCAGAAGGAATTTACAAAGAAATATTGATCCCCTTGTCTTTTACGTGACATATATGACATATTGGGATTTCTGTTGGACACTTAACAGAAGCACACCACCGTATTGTCACTTCCTCCTTTTATAGCTTGCAGTGCCTACTGTACATGTTGCATGTTTGAGGATGTAGAAACATGAGAATGTTTCCTTAACAGAGTTCTCATTCATTTTCTCGTTAAAGATACATATAGTACTTTTTAACTAATACCTACATTTAAAACAGTAACCTTTACTCTTTATGATCACCAATTTTAGGTTTAAAAGCAAGTGCTAAATTCTGGAATAGGGTTTTTTGTAGAGTGGAATACATTTCAGCTACTTCACGTAAACGAAAATCAGAAGAAAATACATTTTCCTAAAGATGGCTTCAAAGTTCTGGCTAGATTCTCATGCTGGATCCAAGATACAATGAAAATAAAAAAATAGGAAAATTTATTGAGTTTATATGCCAGATGCTTTAGAAGTCTTTTCCACAATAGAAATGAGTTTACAAAGAAAAATAAGGTTCAAAGCACAGTGGGAAAAAAAAGATATAGAACACATTCTTAGGACCAGGAAGCCAATAAAATAAAAAGAAATATATTTGTTTTAATATCAAACCAGAAAAGAGATAAGGGAATCCACAGCTACTTCAGTGATCACAGCCCTGCCCTGCCTGGCCATGGGCTTCACCAAGTCCAGCCATATCCTCAGCCCATCCCCAGGGAGGTGCTTGATACCCAGGATGGGGCTGACCCTGGTTCCCCCTGGCTACCCTGTTCCTGGTTGGGGTGGTGGGATGGGTCCTGGCTGCCAGGCCCTGCTCTGATGGACCCCAGGGGACCCCCACCACTGCAGCAAATTGTGGAATAACATATCAGCACTGTTGAGTTTGTACCAAAAGTGTTCAAGAGCTCACTGCTTTGTTGGACCAGGCTTACCAAGTATATATTTTTTTCCCTTTTATACCCAAGCACTGTCATGTTTTAGTTATCCTCAAGTCAATTCATTGCGCACAAAAAAATCCAATGAAGTCCAAAATTTATTTTCATGTCAGGAATATGAAGACTAGATTGTCTATTTGAACCTGGCTCTGCCTGCATAGCTTTTTTAGTTTAGTTTAGCTTATCTTAGTTTAGTTTAGTTAGGGTTACTTCTTAAGCCAGGTGGTACAAGTGATAAATTTTCTTTGATTTCACTAAAGAAAAATTAGGGATTCTATTTCCCTAATATATGCTAAACCATATATCTGTGCATGTCTTGAATCAGCTGGATTTACTGTGCATGGATAAACCACAGTTACAACATGTGTGCAGCGGTTTGGAAGCATCCAAAGGACCATTTCTCTGCATACATGGAAATCTCTGACAGGTGTCCGAAGTCCTCTAATTCTGCCTACACCAGATTTCCAAAAAGAGAGGGTAGCTGGTGAAATGAAGATAAATTGCACCTCAAAGAAAGAAAGTAAATTCCAGGGAACTGATTCACTCTGCTGTGATACATAAACGCTCTTGATTTCAATGAAATAAAACCTTAATTTGATCAGCACAGTCTAGATACTATATATCTTCAGAATTGATCTAGCAATTTTTTGAAACCCATTATATTTCATTTTATTGTAACTGTTTGAGACAAAAGGCAAGCTCTTTCAACTACTTTATGAAACAAAGTTCAAACCTGTAGCAAACACATTTTACCGGCTACAACATGGATCTGACAGACTGGGCTTAGCAGTGCACTGAAAGATTAATACCGGCAATTCAAAAATTGTGAGGATTCAGATCTCGAAGGGAACAGTCATGAAGGTATAACAAACTACATATGTGTGACCTGAGGCTAAAAGTATCATCATTTCATACCCAAAGCAGAGAGCAAGATGAGAACTCAGTGCAAGGAAAGAATGTGAATGCATCTACTGCAGATGCTCAAATTCGAGCCTCCCTTACACCCTAAAAGAAGTGGAATTAGATGCAACATAACCAATGGGCAAATTTGGCAAGGTGAATTGTATCCTACAGCAAATTGCATGGAGAATATACATTTAAGGAAATTAAAGAAAAACACACTGAGCCCACTGAAATTTATATGTCTAATCTCCTGTATTATAATGATGTTCTAGTGAGTGATTTCATAAGAAAAAAATATAAATGAAAATATTTTTGTTGGCACATCTGAGAATCAGTTATTTCTCCTGGTACATTAAAAGGATTAGAAGCTTTTCTGAAAGCTAAAATAAGATGATGCATCTCCAATAGCTTTATCAAAGACATGGGCATTGCTATGAGCTGTTTTCCACAGCAGATTTCACAGATCCAGGATTCAAATCAGAATTCAAGCTGCAGAAACTTCAACTCCAGATTGACAGCTATTATAATGCTATACACAAATAGATAACAATGATTACTACAAATTGTATCATTGTGGCCAGAAGGCCACAAAATGCAGAATTACACAATAGTAATGAAGTTATGGTTTGTTTTATTTAGACTAAAAAGTTTGTGAAATAAATAGAATGGTACAAGTATCAAATATGGAAGAATCAGGAAGCAGTGATAGTAATGACCTGAAAACAAAATAGACTAGGGAAAAAAAAAAAAAAGCAGCAGCATAAGGACTGGATAGACATTAAAATGTGGGTGTATATTAAGATATGTACAGAAGGCATTGAATATAAGACTAAACAAGTACCGAGAAATGTAATTGTGAAGTCAGTTTACTAAACTACCTACTTAACTTAAATAGATAGATTTTCTAATGCGGCAGTAATATATATTAAGAAAAAAAAGATTGAAATAACTTAAAATATATTCTGTTTGCAGAATGGAGGCAGCTGGTTAAGCAGGAAACACCATCCAAAACTCACTGTTTATACCTGCTATTGTATCTTTGTTTAAAGATCCACATGAATAATAGTTAAGCCAGGATGACTGCATCTTGTAACAGTTTCCTCTTAATTGTTGAATAATTTATGTGAAAGTATTGTAGCTGTCTTAATTAATCAAGAAAAATCCCCCTGTGAGATGCCTAATTCAAAGCAAGAGAAATTCCTATTCCAACATCTTACTACAACCAAGTTAAACATGCTCTTTTTTTCTCAACATCACACTGTGTTTGCTTGTAAAATGAGTATACTCTGTTATGAACAGCCCTGAACACTGCATTCTGGGGTTGGGAGTTTTTTTTGAAGGGCTGTTATACACAGAGAGCACAGGTTGCAGCCTGAAAAATTATTAGAAACTACAGGGCTAAACACAGAAAACATTTCTTCCCCACCACACTCCTACAGAGATATTATAAAACTGCAGAAAGCAGAACAGAGCGCTGGAAATTCCAGCAGACTCTTATAATCTTTCAACAGCTCACTGTTGGTTTATAGTGACATAAAGATACATTAAAAAATAAACTAGAAAATACAGCTGTGTCTACACCAGTGTATTAAATCACTCTCTTGGTCTGTTCAGTGAGGGCGTCCAAGGCTGGAGCACTCACTCCATTGAATCAATACAGCAAGGTTTCAAGAACATTTAAGTCACATATATCTGATTTGTGACCAACTTGAGGTACACTTCAACACACTTATTTTACCAGTTGTATAATAGACCCAGCAAAGACTCTTCTAGAATTTGACCTGCCCTCAATGCATCTTGCATCATGAACACCTAATAAACCCACTTGGTCATCCTCTGCAGAAGACCTGCCTAACTCTTACTATCATTCGCAATAGCATCTAGCCAAAAAATAGCATACCAAGCACCTGAGAGCTGTGATTTAAACCGAGCCAAGGCTATCAGATCTCCCTTGCTCCTCACCAGACTTTTTAGCAATCTTTGCTCATTGTCCTGTTGCATTCTTGGCCCAACTCGGGATATTCCGGGAAACCTTGTCAAGAGACAGCTTGAAGCTGCCTGGGGTCTCAAGTGGAAGCTCTGCAAAAAGAAATGTCTTTGTCATACTAGAAAAGTCACTGATTTATCCATGCCTCAGACCAACAGCTTCCAGCCTTATACAGTCAAGAAGCTACAAATGCACACTCTCCTTCCAGAACAGTTTCCAAATCAAGACAGAAAAGCTGTCTGCCAGTGAGACTCTACGCAGCATGGATCACCCTGTGAACACAATGATAACATGAGACACTTCCCCCTCAATGCAGCTGCAACAGATTTGGCAGATGCTTGTAAGACAATCCTCTATATTTTTCCTCTACCAGAATAATAAAGATATCCTCACACAGGAGAAAAAGAATACGTGACAAGCAATAACTGCTATATTTTACCAGTACACGTATAACAACAAAGCTAATCTCAAGTTTTCAGTGGCAATTATGAAGGACTTGAGACACATTTCACATGAGGCCTGTATGTTGCCTTTTGTCTACCTCTACCTTCTACCTACTTCTGGCTTCCAAGTCTCCAAGGCTAATTCATCTGCCCTCTAGAAGTCCATACAAAAATAAGACAGAGACCATCTTACAGCCACAACTCTCTCAGGAAACCAACACTGACCTTTAAAATTCTTATTTCCTTAACTCTATTCCATAGTAAAGATAATACTTCACATGTGATTGCTGAGTCTGAAGTTCCAAATGTGGTGGAACATGGTAAAAATCAAAGAGGCTGTGTTCTGTCTCTTCCAAAGGGGAGTGAGGTCTTGCTGACATTTAGGTGGTGGCTTTTATCAGTGCAGAATCTTCAAGAAGGGAAGATATTACTAGAGAAATTATCCTCCTGTTCTTTCTTTTTCCTTTTCTTGTAGGGACTATGTTGGTGTTCCATACTTGCTTGTTATTACCTTTGTGTCATTACCATATATGGAATATTTTATATACATTGGATATGCATTCTTTGGTATCTCTATCATTCCTGTGATAACCACCTTTCTCAGCTCCTAGAACTTTCTCTTGAAAATGCAATAGAGGTCTTACAATGGAGAACTCACAAATTAATTTTCTGTAGTTTATCCTATCAAGTGTGGAGAAAAATCTTGAAGATTTCTCTATAAAAATTAACAACTCAATAAACTGGAGTATTGCACGTGAAGAATGCTTAAAATATCAGAAAATGACTACTGACATCAAGTGCTTTAGAGATCACTCACAGAGTATAGTCCTATTGAAGACCATTGAGTGAAGGAAGCCCATGAAAAAAAAGAAAATGAAATTAAATTGCATTTCTTGAATTTCCCAGATGGGAACAAAATCCAGTTGTATTTTTCTATCAAAACACAGAGAGCCCTTCTAAATAAAAAAAGTACAGAAAAAGTGAATTGTTGTATATCTGCAAAAGTAGATACTGGGGTTAGAGGAAGAGAGAATAAAAAGCTGTGCCTGAAGAAAAGACTAGATTCTACAGGAAATAAAAAGGCAAGATTTCCAAATATTAGGATAATTATATTTAACCCTAATAATTATTAAAAATCTAGGTACTAATCATTTGCTATCTGAAAACACTTTCTCCATCTGAGTATCATAATCTTCAGATTATATAAAATATACTTGGTGCTCCTTATGAGTGAAGATCCAAGTACGCACTGCCCCAAAGAACTTTACTTAAAATTACCTGTATTGCTATCTGAAAGAAATATGATACATCAAAAAATCTGAAACCTTTTCAAAGAGCTTAACTTACAAATTATATTAACTTACATACCTACATTCATTGAGCTCTCTTCTTTGTGAGATAAAAAGCCTGGTTTTAACCAGCCCCACTAAAAATACATTTTAAATGCCTTGGGGTACAGAGTTTCTCACCGTCTAACATAATCCTTTTACATACACCTAATAAAATGAAAACTTGCTCTTTAATGGGGCTTTTGTGCACAACCACTGTACAGCCTTAAAACTCATTTTTATATGTCAATACCATAGAAAGCCAAAGCCAAATCTTTAACTCATTTTAAGATGCCTTCTTTAATTTCTATGCACTTGTTTGCTGTCCTGCCTCAACTCTCTTTCTTCGCTCTTCATTTTCTTCTCAAAAAGCAAACTAAAAGGGAAAACTGAGAACAGGTCTTTGTCAACAATATAATAATCATATTTTAGTAAGGAACATCAACTGATAAAAGCCTTTTAAAGAATTAGCTGGCCCCAAACATGATTACTTTCATATACATTTATTTTGCATTGGGAACCCAGCAATTCTAACCAGCAGATGGAAGTTGCCTTTCTTTGTCTAGTATAAAATCAAAAGTATACTGTCAACAAGATACCCCTCACCCATCAGTTAGTTCTTTTGTCAGAGGGCTGGAAAGGGATATACTAAAAGATAATATTTGTTACCTTTACTGAAATGAAGGGGAAAAAAAAATACCCAAAACATTAACCAGTACCTAAAATAATTTCTCTCTTTTTTGGGGACAGGTCATTATGTATTTCATGACCATGATCATCACCTACTCTGTTCTCATTCCTCTGAAGTTTCTCTTTCATTACTGTCATCTTTCTTCTTGACTAATATAAATGTGTAATCTCGGCTGTGCATTGCAACAAATATAACCTAAAAAAATACCCTCTTGGAGCTTGCTCCCTTTTAAATACTTGAAGTTTGAAGAAGTGCTTTTTAACCTGAAAGGCTTACCAAAGTTGTTCTCTAGCAAATAAACAGATCTAACCAGACTCATGCTGAAACCAGTGGGGCACAGCCCACATAAAAATACCTGCCTGCGAGGGTCAAATGGCTGTTTCCCAAACCAGGGTATAATCTCATGTGCTCCTTCTTTCTTAACATACCCATCAGCCAGAGAAAAATAATTATAAAGATTCAATTAAAGGCATTTCACTTACATCTTAGGCAAATACAAGTCAACAGCAGAGAGGGAGAGAGAAATGCTTAAGTTTTTTCCACAGAACACAGTATCATAAGCATTTACTAACGCTGACCGCCATTCTTTAGTTCTTTTTTATAGCAAACCACGGGAAATATTCTCTGCTGGACTTAGTTACCATGGGACACCTGTGCTGTTAATGTGTTTTGAAATTTCTTCAGAAGATGGAAGACCTACAAACCATATTATCTAAGGTATAAGGACCTAAGATTTACTGCCCCTTTGATCTACAGATTCCTTTGGTTTTAAGCAGAATTACATCTTGATTAAGCCCTGGTTGTCATTAAATATCTTCAGTCGCTATTGACACAGCAAGAATTAAGGACAGTCTCTAATTTGGAAAAAAAAAAAATGCAAAATGCATTTTCCAGGGAGAAATAGACTTAGGACTTCTTATTTGTTCTCAATTCTTATGGTCATAAATGGAAACAAATCAGAACAGAATTTTCAAAACAATAAAGAACTGTAATACAAATCACAATTTGCCCTTTTCTTCAGGCCTTGAGTTTGTTGGTTCATTTTCCTTTTTCCAGATATTTCTCATTATTTAGATATTGGATAAGAAAGACTTTTTGCAGTTCTACCAAATACAGTGTTTTGAGATTACAGAGTTTAAAATGCAAAATGGAAGAAGCATTTGTTTATGTATTGTTCAATTTTAAAATAATTTTATTTTTAAGTTCTATAGTTGCCTAGCTCTATGCAGTACTCCTATAATACCAAAAATGGCAAAACCAGAAGTATAATTAAATATTAACATATTAACATTCAGGCCACAGAATAATTAATATCTGTAAACAGAAGTGGTATGTTTTAGCCATCTCATTTATAAAAATAAATATTTAGTAATTAAACTTTGGTAAGTAAAAAAAAATAATCCACTGACTCTAAACTCTGTTGTCTTTCTTGTTTTCTCCTTTGCCACCTCTCTGTCTCCACAGCTCAAGGAACAGCTTGTGTATGGCAGGTTTTCCCTGTGGCCTTAAGAGCCTCAGGCAAGAATGGGTAGTCCCCGTCTGCCCAGTTCTTCTCTGTTCGTTATGCGCTGTGACTATTTGAATTTTGCATTAAAAATGTTTGTACTGAAAATGTTTTTCCCTTTGAACCAGTTATTTTAAAAACCTTGCTGTTAAGGTGACTTTTAGGACATCTGATTTTGCTCCTTTTTATGACAAAGACTACTTCTGCTCCAGATATGCACTTTCTTAATAACCTATGTAGTTTACTTCAGCTTCTGGTAGGTTTACAGGCAAGACTGAAAATATGTGCTTAAGGCCCCAAATTAATAAATAGATGCGTTTTGCTACACCAAAAAAGCAAGTATTTTCTTGACTTTCATCTTGTGCAAACTTCAATAATTTATATAGTGCTGTTCATTCACACGTTCTCACTACTCAAAGAACAATTGTATTTAGACATACTGTTTAACTCCAGTTTTACAAGGGATGTTGATTCCTAGATGCCACTACTAATGGTTTAAAAAGAAAATTGTAAGTGGGAAATAGTTGGTTGTTGTAGCAACTACCACACATATGCCATAACTCACAGTTGTGTAAGAAAGTTTCTCAGCATACATTTGTTGGTTTGCAAGAGTCAACTTCACCATTAGCAAAAGGTCTGTACAACCAGCTCTAGTGCCAGTGACACTTCTCCTCCCTCTATACAGCTCTTCCAACTGAAGCCACGGTAGTCCACAGCTAGGTGTGTCACTGGTGTATCTTCCCAAGTCAAAAGACGTGTCATCAACAAATGAACTTTTTTGTGGTATATTGCGAAGGGCCATCCCAAATCATAGGCAACTACATGATGGTCAAAATACTAAGGTCAATATCCATCCCTCTTTTTTCTTAACTCCATTTTTTTCTTTGGGGTGAAAATATTCTATCAGCTAGAAATCTCATGTTTCTTCTGGTTTTCTATCTCATCGTCAATATCAATCAGAACAGGTCACTCAAAGACTCATGTGTTTACCAGGCAACTGAATGCTGCTACTATATTTGCATAACTTAAATATCACAACAAGGGCTATGTGGAGATATTATCAAGATTATTTAGACAGACAATTATGCATTTTTCTGCATAAAAGCTGTCAGCTGGTACAGATCCTTACTAGCCAGCTGCATATGACTGATAAATAGGCATCCGGGGTAACATGATTAAGTAGAAATACAGTGGCTACAGAAATACCAGAGGGAGAAAGCCACCTTTCTGCAGTTATAGGTTGATCTAGATTCAACCCAACATTGCAGAATCAAAATAAGAGCTACTTTGACCAGAAAAAAAAAACCAAAACAAAGAAAAACGTGTAGTAATTTTTTTAGTATTAGGTTGTTTTTGGCTAAGGACAATAAGTTGGGGTTTGTCAAACAGGGATACAAGGAGTGTAAGTACCTTACTCCATCAGGCCGTGCATCTCAACAGTATTTGAGAAATCGTCAAAAATCCAATTGCTTCTAATTCATTTTGATGGGTTGGTAGAACACATATTCTACTCCTGTCTTGCTTTTCTTGCAAAAAATACACTAACCTCTTGCCTCAGAATTTATTTCTATGGTTATGCAAACACTGGTGGATACACAGTGATGTTAAATTAATATTAATTATGACTGGTCAGGAATGAAATTCAATATAGACATTTTCACACCGGACTTTCCCAGACTGGCCCGTAGGGCGACTATTCTATAACTGGTATATTCACACTAGTAGGGTTAAAATGCCAGTAGTAATTCTGGGGACCGATTTAACTTATGAAGCTATGACCCAGTTAGATGAACACCAGTAAGGAAAGATCGGCCTAAGCCAACTTTCTAAGCACCTGTCGAATGTTTACTTTCCAAAGAGATTGTTGGAAATACTGCAAAGACAAGCTTGATTTCAAGAGTAGTATTTTTATTAATTTTAAAATGAATATTTTTCTTTTAGAAAATATTTTTGTTATACAATATCAACTAAGCAAATGAAAACTGGGTAAAGCCAGATTCTCTACTGATTTTTCAGTTCTAGACAAAATGGAAAGTTGTAAAAGCCATAAAGAAAATGTTGGACCAAGGAAGACCTAAGCAATCATCTCACAGAAATGCACTGTATTTTCTGCAGTTTTCCATGTGGCTTGAACACTAAGTTTATAAAAAAATGGTTTACATTGGCCATGTTTTGCATGCTATTTTCCAATAAACAATGTAAAATAAAAATGCAGGGATAAAACTGAACTGTGAAAACAAAGAGAGAACAGTGTTTTCACAGTTAACATTTTTTAAAAAGCAACAACAAAATATAATTACATCAACTTGCATCTTCCTTAATATTGTAGAGCTTGCATTGCTCAAAGATTTATAGATATGTGATTCTGATTCTAGTTTTTCTCATCTTTGGGATTGAGCAGATAAAACTTCTGACTATAATTTAGGGAAATAAAGCTCTACAAAAGTAGAACTGTTTAGTGAACACAAAAATTATGCAGTGATTTTGGCCTAAGTTCATCCCACCAATTTGAATGGAATCTTCTCAGAAGATGTCCTAGATATCCCATTTAAATACATAAAATAACATGGGATAAATCTCTGTTCTTTCTCTGAGTGGACTAAGCAGCTGATTAGTGTGCTGATACATCTGCCTAACCTTCTTACACCTCCTTATCTTGAAGCATATATTTTCCCTTAGCATACAATCCCTCCAGTCCCTATTCTTTTAGCCAACAGCCTCTGAAGAGCAGAAAAACCCTGCAGATATTTCTTTGTATTGCTTCATTTCTTAAAATAGGTCAGTCTTTCAGCAGATATGGACTGAGGGTTTAACATAGGTTATCTTGCAATTAATTGTATTCTAAAGCAGTAGCTGGAGTGTTAGTGGTACTTAAGTAAAATAGCTGTGAGATGAAAAGACTTCATTTCTATGAGCATTTTGAAGGTGAGAAATGAATTAGAACTTAATTCAAAACTTCCTTTACCTACATGATACATCCTTAATGAATATAAAGCAGGAAAACATACTACACTACAAAGACTCTCTCTTCCCTTTCATATACACTCAATTTACACATTTCAGAGTTCACATTTACAAAATCCTAGTAAGAAAATCTGGTCACATTCAGTGCCACAGAAATATGTAAGTAAAAAGTAAGGATGAACACTTATCTATTCCTTCTCCTCTAGGAATTCTAGATTCAAAGTGTACTATACTTTTCTCTAGCTTTCTGAATAAAAACCCATTGTTTCTGCACATAGTTAAACAACACTCTTTCAGATAATAAAAATAAATATCTGTAACTGTTCCACAGAGTAGAAAGTTTTGGAGAAAACTCACTTTGTCAGTCAAATTACTGGCACTGCAATTATTCTGCAAAAGGCAAGAAAATACTACTGTATGTATTATTAACTCATACAGCATTTTTCCCATCTTCATCCTGCTCTTTCTTTCTTTCTCATAAATTCCCAGATTCCAGTACAAATCAGTCACTATCCAACCGATGGTAACATTTTCAGAAATTATATGAAAATTATTCAGAAATTAATCAGAAATAATAATTCTATTTTTAATAGAAATTTGATATTTTAAATAGAAATATTAGTCTCCTATATCACAATCCAGATTTTCCATACAAGTTAATAAAAAGGGGGCATTCTTCATTATCTAAATAGAATAAAAATACAGTCAAGCTTGTGTAGTCTCACTAAG
>KZ505853.1:574615-596133 GCA_002844005.1 Limosa lapponica baueri
CAAACCACAGGTCCTCATCTGATTTTTACATCACCAAATATAAAATAATCAGTAGACACTTATACAACATCTAATCCAATATTAGGAGTAGAATGCTAAAATCTCCCTTTTAACGGTATTGAACCTTTTTTGTAATATATATTTTAATTCTGAAAATACAGGTTGATAGTGCTACACATGCTACCTTCCAGAGATAGAAAACCATATGAAACACTGTGGATTTTTTTTTTCAGTTTGAATACCTGATACTTATTGATGTCCGTAAAATCAATACTTTGACAGATCTTGTAGCAAGTTATTTTCTGTTTTGACCCACAAATAACATCAGTGGTTCAAAAATCATAGCTATTGATTAAACACAAGCACCCAAAAAGGCTAAGTCAATTTAAGATGTGGGATAATTAGTCAGTCATTTACATTTATGCAGTACAAATCCACAGCATTTCCACGCAACTTTCAAAGTGCCACTCGCAGCTGGGAAAAAAATTAACAAAGATAAATTAATTCTTTCACTGTCCATGTTAGTTAGTCCACATCCAGGAATAATAAAGAAATTCAGTATCCACATCTGTTACTATGGTAACAGTAAATTTCCTTCAAATATATAGAAAGACAGGACTGGAGGGGACCTCTAAAACCTTTTTCATCAAACACAAGAAACTTGTCACAGAAATATGGTCTATTTTTATTTGACTCTGCCTTAAATAGAATATCACGTTTCACCCCAATGTTCTTATGGAAAGCAAATCAAAAATCCCTAAGACTGACTTCTTACATTCTGAGATCAATTGTGCTCATATGTTAGCATATGAACATATTAGCCCACATGCGAGGATATTCTCCTTTATGTTAGGTAACAGCCTCCCAAAACTTAATTTTGCCAGCTATTTGGAGATCACAGTCTTATATTTCCTCAGGAACATTTTGCAAACATACATAAGCTAAGACAAATCCAGGTTCCTCTTCTAAGGTCAGTTACAGTTCCCTGACTATCCCACTTCCTTTTACTTGTACTGCTGTTTCAGTTTCTGTCCATCTTTACTCAATATGGTTGACCATAACAGCACTATCTCTTTTCAAGTATGTTCCTTACACTCTGGTATTCCCTTCCTACATCTCATTATTTCTTTTTCACATATATTCATGCCCTGGTGTGCCTTAAGGTATGAACAAAATGCACCTTTTAAATTTCATCCCATTTCTACCATCCTGTCATCAGGAAAGTCCTTGTTGCTGTCTGCAGATTTCACCCTTACAGTTCTCTTTTAGTTTTTTGTTTGTATCAGTAACTTAAAAGTGTAGAAGTCAGTGTCAAAGTACAACTTGAGAAACATCACCTCTAACTTTACTCTTGCCCATCAGCATAGTCCGTGTCATCTCCTCTTCAATCAGTTTCTTCACATCAGCCCATGAAAATGGTCAGCGTTTCTAGTCTATCATCTCCCATGTTGCATCTTTTCAAATAACCTACCAGAATTTAGAAAGATTCTATATATTTACTTACTTCTTCTAATAAACATAATAATTTCTCAAAGAGATTCAGCAAATAAAATCTACAGTTCATAAAATCTCTTTTATAATCCCCATTTTCTTTTTAAATCTGTTTCTTGAGTTTTTCTTTCCTTCAAAATATGGTCAAAAACTTAATCAGCAGTTTAGCATGGACTACTAGAGACTGTTCATTTGGTTATGCCCTATCCTTTCCTAATACCTGTATATATTAAAAACTTGTCCTTTTTTCAGTACACAGGAAGAGGATCACCTAAATCTTTACTATGAAATTATTAAAGTGTTTCAGCTTTGTTTTCAATTTGTGGTAATTTTCATTTTCAAATTTTCAGTACAAGTTATTATTCTGTTTTGCCTCGTGTTCTACGCTGTACTATGACCATCATTAATCTTACTGAACTCTGAAGAAAAAAATTTAGGTTTTAGATCATTGCAGATTATATACCATTTAGCTCATCTTCACTAAAAAACAGACCATCACTTTTTTTTGTTTGCTTGGGTGTTTTTAACTTTATATTTTATTATTATTATTCATTTATAAAGCTAAGAAAACTTTTCATCGTAATTTTCATTGCAAGGTCTAATTCATCTTGACTTTGGACAACTTTCGTTTTATTCTTATGCTTCCTCATTCCAGGAAGGTTCTCATTCCAGCTGACTACCCCAAGCCAGTTCTTTTACTTTACCACAGATTGTCCTTTAAAATTGAGAATATTAATTGTCTAGTTTAATCTTCAGCTTAAATGTCAGTGCTCTGTGAAGTTCCTGCCACTTCCAAAAGAAAGTTTAGAGTAAAATCCTGTCCTGCTGGTTCAATGCCTGGGAAAGAAACCTGCCAGCCTCTGGTTTTTCATTACTGGTAATATATTTCCACTTATTATTACTACTTATTTTCTATGAGAAAATAATAACTTTTAAAATTAGAATTCCTAGCAATTCCTTTCTCTGTTTTATAACATGTCTCTTACCACGTCCATATATAATAGGAGAATCTCAACCAAAATCATGACACCACTGCAATATCTCCTGCACAATCTGTCTTCAAAACTGACTTCAGAACAAATATCTCAACCAACAATGTCATTCATGCCCATTATGCAGTGTTACAATTCTAAAGTGAAGGAGTTCCTCTTTTTGTTTCAACTGCTGTTTTAATCTATGCTGATGCCATACAAATGTGTGTATTCATTCATAGCAGAGTGCCCACTTTAATCTAGTCAAAGTTTGTGCAAAGGATTTACTTCAGGGGGTATCAGGCAAAAGGCTGATACTTTTCACAAATCTATCAAAAAATCTTTAGGCAAAGTAAGCTGAACTCAGAGTAAAAAAGTATTCTACTACAGCGTCCCCACAGTTTGACAAAACTTATTTTAATTCTGGGAATATTAATTAACATCAATGTTATATGAACAGCCTAATATTTTTTTCTAACCCTTGCAATTGCCCATCAGCTTGTCCTGAGTATTATGAAACAGGAAGGAATCAATTATTAATATATCTGTAACATCTTAAAAGAAATTTAAAATGGAACAATAACTAAGTATTTAGAAATAAATATGTGATTTCTACCACATTGATAAACACTAAAACATGTATCTTCTGCTCTATACCTTCTGTAGAAGGAATCACTGAAACAATTTTAAATAACTTACTTCATATTTTTCCTTATGAAATTTTTAATTTCAATATCACAATATTGCCCAGGCTTTTTACCAAAAAGAAATTCAAACAATGAACTGTGTTCTAGTTGACTGTGCAGTTTCATTAGAGAAGATAATGTTTTCCTCAAAATCATGCCACATTTTCAACTGTTGATACCTGTTTCAGCCAGGTTTTAGAAAAAGAAAGGAAGAATGAGGCAAAAATTAATTGGAACTTCTGACAATTGGAATGGGAACAACAACGTGGGAGAATGCAACAAACTCATTCAGTTACACAAAGTACAAACTCCTAGAGGGAGATTCATAATTGTAGAAATTCAACTAAAATAAGCAGAGCAGACTTTGAAATATCTGCTAATAAAATTACTTTCTCTACTGCACTTTTGATGGATATTGTACTGTGCTCACTAGCATTTTTGCAAAATATTGGAGGACAATGGTATCTATTATATTGCTGTTTAAGACAGCAGGACATCTGTATCTCTATTTTTGCATGAATTAGGTCTGTTCTCACAGTCCCCATATGACAATTAAGAAAAACTAGTATATATTTCAGGGATTGAAAAATCAAAACATAAGTCAGCTTTGTCTCTCTGTAACAGAATTATGGCAAGGAAGGAAAGTTATGCCAGCTTGCCAGTTGACATCGTTTCAATTCATCCATTTTTAGGTTCAAATAGGTAATAATGTAAATGAGTTTACAAAGTTCAATACCTCATCTTCTTCTTCTACGTGGATTTCCTTATGGCTTGATACTTATAAACACTTCTGAAAATAGAGTGGACTTATTTATAAGCAAACATACACAAATCGTCCTTATTCTGACATGCACTACCCCAATGAATCAAAGAAAAAAAAAACAGAAAAGTGAAATCAAAATAGTCACACCTCAAACAAACTACTCTCATTTTCATTAAACCTGACAATATAAATTTACTTTTTTATCATTAATGCTAAAACCAGGATTTAAATCTGTTTATAATTAATTGTGGTTTTATCTGTCTTTAAAATTTTAAATTCCTGTGTGTCAATTTGGTAACCACACTAGACCTCAATGTAGCCTTTCTGGCCATGAAGTTTCTCTGGTACCTCTGCCTCCCAGAGCATCTCGCTGGCAGGTACACACACTATCCAGGCCCAAGAGACTAGATGTTCCAAGCTTAGATGTTTTCACTCTAGCCTAACCCAAGAAGATAATTCAATTGAAATGAATGGCAAATCCACAATATTTCTGAAGGTCTGTTAGGTTTGGCAACATATGCACTCAGCAGCATTTCTCATATGCTTATGGTCCACAAAACAGGGAAGTATAACTCTGGTTCTCTCTGTTATGATATTCAGACCAAAACACAGACATATAAAAATAAACATTAGTAAAATAATTCAGTGACAGCCAACTACCAGGGTTATTATTCCAGTGAAAATAATTTGGGGTTTTGTTTGATATAGAGTCCAAGTGGAAGTAACATTTTTAAGGGTGCTAGAAAAGATTTTTGACAACTTGGCAATGCCAGGAGATTTATTACCCAAAACCAAGCAAAAGTTTGCAGCACTACCCCCTTCATGCAGCTAGTTCTCTCAAAGATATTATACACATTCAATGCTGCTGTTTTGTTTGTTTTAATAATAGCTGCTTATAATGCATTAAATATTTCAGCATCAAACTTCTCATAATCGAAGAATGTGTAAATAATTTTTTAAAAATTGACCTGTATTTCATTTACACGTAAGAAAACATAACAAGCCAGCAAAAAAAAAGTCCTCATAACTAAAGCATGTCTTCTCATTAGAGTAAAGTTTCTGTTTGAATCTTTTCATTGCAACAGTTTACATTATGTAAAAGTGAAAATCATTTTCTATGTCCTTCATAAACACCAAATGCTATTTTGTTGTTAAATCTTTGATTTTTAAGGCAAAATCTCAATAGAGGATTGATTTCTCTCCCACAGGAAGTTAATTTGGTTGACAACAGATTTATTCCTGATTTATGAACGTCACTAAAGAAATTCGTACTCCATTATTTGTGAGTGTTGTATAGATACAGCATGCTATAAACTACTTGCACTGTTATTCTGCTAGTCACCTCAGTGAAATCACTCAGCCTCACATACATCTATTATTTAACTAGTTCTGAGATCTTTTCCCAGAAGAGATAACCTTGGGGTTCTGTTTGTTTGTTTTTCCAGATAAAAGAGTTTTTTAACTTACTGTCAGTATTATTTTGTATTCACATTTTACTACATACCTGGAATGAAGTACATGCTTTCCCAAAACAATCTTCAGAATATCAAATACATAGAGAATATGATAACTTGGGTTCTGTCTAGACACACAATATAGAATTTCAGAGAAGCTGTCACGTATTGCACTCATCCCTATAATCTAATTTCAAACTTCTATTCAGGCTGTGAGAAACTGATCTATTATTTTGACAATCTTCAGTGCAACAAATTCCTTAAATAATAATACAGGATCATTTAAGTTACACTAAATTTTTTTTAGACCCTAGCATAAGAAAAAATAATTATGCCTTGATTGCTTTATGCTTTTATGAGAGATTTCCTTATCAAAGGTAATTATACTTGTCACCCCTGACTCTGACTGGGGGCTTTTTCCCTTCTGATTTTTTAGTAGATAATTCTTATATGGTTTATTCCCATAATACTTCTCCATAAATCAGGTTCATCCCAGAAGCTGAAATCTGCTAGCAAGTAACCAGAACTCCCAGTCACTCAAAAGAACGGGCAGAGACATTGACTGAAAGCCATGGGGTTTTGAGACAGAAGGAGAAAGAGAATGAAAGAAATGTGGAAAACATTGTGCAACAAAGATAATCTTTTCAGTGGGAAAAAGAACACTGTATCAATACCAAAATAGCCAATAATCTCAGAGTTTGTCTTGCCTTTGGATATTGAAAGGTGTTTTATATCCTGATTCTGCCTAAAGGCTATTCCCCATGCACTCCCAAATTACCAGCCTGTTCTAGAATAGTAAATTTATTGATCTAGAACAATTTTCATTTACACAATATGATTTTGACATGTATGTATAAGTTCTGAACCTATAACAGTTTTCCTATCTAGTTGCAAATGACTTACAGGCATCTTACAACTGGTCTTCCTTTTGGAAATACCTTTCACCCATCCTTTGCTATTGATAAGCTTCTGCATGGAAGAGAGGGCATAGTCAGCTATTCTAGTACTGGATGAGCATCCAGAGCTTCTGATCAGTCTTGGCAAGATTTACCTTGTCTGCACAAACGTTCCCCTTGCCCTCCTATCGTAATTGCATCTGTAGGTATTCGCACAAAATGAAGAGGCCTAATACTGACAACAAAGTAGGTAAGAATGACCGTGACAACAAAACTTAATATAACGGGATTTGTCAAGGTCTTTTTATGCTGCATATTGCATGTACATCAGCCACATTGGTTTGGTAGACAGTATTTCCACGCATTTCAATATATATTGGTGGTTATAGTTGTGGTTACTATTAACATATTAAACACCTTGCGGGAACACTGCATAAGTAAGCCTTCATGGTTCTCATTGGCTCTGCTATTTACAGCAGCTTCGACATATATATCAATCTCATAAAGTAGCTTGAAATAACTGTCAAGCCATTGTTATTAAAACAAAGCAATTATGAAGTATCTTACTGTAAAAGCACCTGATACTAACGTGACTTTTATGTTGCTTTCTTCATTTCATTAAAAACAACATCCTCATTTTTATTTTTCCTTCTAATATACAAGTGTAGTAATTACCATACCCCAAGTCCAAATGCCTAAATTCTAGTCTTCACTGATTTGCCATCTAATTCTATGATCTAATTCTTTAACACGTAATGCCAGTAATGCCTGATTCTTATTTTAACCTTTCCAACCTGCCAAAGCTTCTGCTTTTGTGCATGCCTGGAAGCACTTCAGGCTCAAGAGCAGCACAAGAGCTCAGTACTCAGTTCAGGCTTAGACCTACTGGGGTGCACAAATAGATGAGCAATTCCTTCATCTGTTTTGCCTGGAGTGCTTGATCTGGTAGGCGGTGTTAGAGCATGCCTATTAGATTTGGCTTCATACAAAATACCACAACAGCCGAGGAAGAAATGGCTTCCCTAACTTCTTCCAGTGCTTAATACACTCACCTGCCTCATCCTTGCAAGAATTTAATTCCATGCTTTAACCCTGAAGGTGATCGTCCTAACTATCAAATTACTGAAAATGCAAAGGTAATATAATTGGGGAACGTCTTTAATCCCTTCTGTTGAAGCATTTCTGTTTTACATAAGAGTGTTCAAGATTCAAAAGAACAGCAGAGGAAGAAAGAGCAGTATAAAACTTGACAGATTAGGAGGAGTCATGGGGCTCAGTCTTTTTCCTCAAGGATTATTATCCCTTTAACAGTGAAGGGATAAAAAAGTTATTTTATGTCCACGACTCTTCCAAGCAAGTCTGTTAACCACTAAGCTAGAAAGTAATTTTCCCTCTTACAGTCCTTTCTCAATAAATCATTAATTATAGCACAAAAGCTAAGACAGCATCAGCAGTAGTTTTGCAGCAGATGAGGGTTTAAATCCCCCTCATACATAAGCAAAAATTGACCTTAGAACTATGATATATTGTATGAACATGTTAACCACTAGATAATTGTATGAAAACTGGGCATCTTCTCTACTAGTCTTTCAAATAAAATGTGTTTTAAAAGTTTTGGGTGTTGATTGGGCTTGGGATTATTTATTTTTTTTTGCTTTTAAAGAAAGTTTAGCAGACTACTGTCAAAAAAGATCTTGAGACATGAAGCCACTTCCTTATAGCTATGTGAATAGTATAATCCCAAGACATGAACCATTCCCTGCTTTTCTGCTTACTTTTGACAGCTCCCTGTTCTACATGCTTTTTTGTTGCTTATTCTTGCTCCCCATGTACCCAATACAGATCTTGAGTACCTAACTCAGGCTGGGGGCTCTCCTTTTCAGGATGTAGTTCCTCAAATTTAGGCATTGGCAAAAAAGAGTTGAATATTAACATAATTCTGATTAGTATAACCTGTCACAAAATCTGGATATGCTGGAAGGAACTGGTCAGTATTTCCCTTTTTTTCCCCTCATAAACATTTGAAATAAAAATATTTTTATGTTGTTTGAATTTCTTGCATGTATATTCCAGACCTTAACTTTTGAGTTTAATTGCAACTTTGCTGCAGTGCTTAAGTTATTAATGACAGTAAATTCTCCCAATACAGATCATGACTCTATTTCCTGCCATCGTTTATGCTGGAAGAAAATGACACAGATCCAAGATATAAACTTAAATAAAATAATGGAAGGAAATTATCACGAAATAAGAAGGTCACCTTCTAAATATCGTTAGAAATCTTCACAGAGCTATTCAACAAACAGACCCCAGGGCAGGTATTTAACTGAGAGGTACCATTGTCTTTCAAGGGAAGAGTTTACTTTGAGATAGAAGAGACCCATAGTATAGTAGGTTTGTGTTTCAAAGCATCTCCAGGCAAGTTGGTTCCAAGAGTCAATATTGGGAATCTTGCCAGTTGCCTCAGCAGGCATCTTACAACCGTGTGAATTTTCATTTGTTTTTAGAAGTGTCATATGTTTATCTGGCTGCTGAAATTAATCATCAAAACTTAAGAGGCACGGGCCTGTATGCAAAGATGTGACTGAAACTACGTATTAAAGCTCAGCATGCTATTGGGAGAGGAGAATAAAAATGAGCTACCAAGACAGACGCATGTGAAATATTTTCATTTATACCTTGTAAGTAAATGGGTATAAAACTATGAAACAAATTGGGCTAAAAGGTTTTGAGATGCTACTTCGTCATATCTATCAGATTCAGGAAGCTCACATCTCAGTTTTGCATTTGTTCAGGAAACAGTAGCCTCTCAGTGTCGTGCAAGCAGTCTTCCAGCCACTGAACTTTCACTGAAGTCAGTAGAAGTCCTACTTCCTTGTGTGAAAGCAGAATCAGTGAGAACTGAGTAGTGGCCATCATGCATTTTTTCCTATCTCTTATTTCAAGAGATCTCTTGCTATGTCTTATTTCCATTACATTCAGCCACAATTTTATGAGGAGATTAACTTCCTTTTGTTATCTGATGTTTGCTGCAAAATTCTTTTTCTCTTTGGAATGACTCTTCCTTTTCCTGGTAGAAAAATAAGAACTACAGTGGAATATGGAAGTTACATGCGTTTATTCCAAGAAGAGGAAATGGAATGCAGAAATGTTCCCCAGCAGGACTTTCTGGCTCCCTGTGTTCCATTGGTTTATTTTTGAGGATGATGCTCTGAACACATAACCAGGAAGAAGAGTATTGACGGCACAACAGCAGCAAAAGGACTTACACAAGGAATGTGTATCCTATCCTCCAAGAATGCTTCTTCTTCACAAATAATAGTGGCCGTGCGTGTCTGCACAGTGTATCTATTCCAGAAAGGCAGCGTGACCAAGTGGATGCTTTTCACACTATCAGTGATATGATGTTTATTAGAAATTAGCTGAGCAAGTGAGAAAGGCTAGGCTTGTGCATTAAATACATATATATATACACACACATACACACACACATATCATCCATTAGAAGTCACACTTATCTAGTTTTCAGATGCCAGCAGTGTGTGCTACTCCAGTCTTACATGCTGTTTAGAATTTCTATGCAGTTACCCAGACAGGAAATTAAAGATTATATCTGAAAATTAGTTTAAAAGACGAACATAATGTGAATGAAATGAAACATCCATTAAAAACACTGGGCAAGTTTTACTCTGATTTACAGTAGTGCTGCTGTCATGCCTGAAATGACACTACACTGGCATAATGAGGAAAGAAATATGACCCAGTGGAACAGTGCATTCATTGTGGAAGCAACATACAACTAAAGGTTAGACCCACACAGGGAATTCAGAGGCTAGCCTCAGGGTAAAGTCCATGCCTAAAATCCCCAAGGAAATTAAGGAGCTCGCTAGGTGATCAAGATTAGCAACCTAAAAATTCCTAACTGGTAGCTCTGTTTGATCTACTGGTAGTAGATCAAACACCAATAGCTTGCATTGTATTTAAATTTTTGAGATTATATCCCATCACTTTACAACTTGTTTCTCTGAAGTGAATATGCACATTAAAAAAAAAAAAGTTAAAAATAACATTATTCAATATCTAGCTTTAGGAGGTGAGGTTAACTTCTGTCTTAGTAGAGAGAAGCATATTCATTGCTAATCTTCCACTAAATTCCGCTGACCTTAACAGCAACTGTTATTCATGTCACTATAGGACAGAACTGAAGAAAAACTAGATTTCTGCAAGATTATCACAGGCCAGTTTGTGAACAGGCACATTATTTTACTGAATAAAAGAAAAAAAAAAGTGCACAAAGGCAAGAAGTACCTGGCTTAAACATGTTGTTTCAAAGTTTTTTCATCAAAACCTTTTGAAACTCCCGGTTTTGCTTCTCTTACAGGATGTATTTCTCCCCAGAATACAATGCATATTCACAGTTATTTCGCTTTTGTTTTACTATTTAAAAATACATTGACTTTTGAATTAATGTATTATTGTATTTGATATTCAAAGTTCCCTGCAATGCATGAAAGTGCAATGCATAAAATAAATGTGTTTGTTCAAAATAAATGTGCATTTTCACTGCATGCATGATTTTATCTCTTCAGAACATTCCTTTTCCCAAAACTGTTTTCAGTTAAAAATGTTTTTCTTTACCTCTATAAATAACACAGTTGCATTATGCCACAAATTTCAAATGAATTAGCCCCTGAATGTATCATTGCTAATAAAACAATGAAGCCATTACCTATTAAACAAAGTTAACAGTGACTATTAATTTAGGCTATATGCCTGACAGCTCAAATACATTTTTGGCCATAAAACAGGTTTGCAAGTCTTAAATGGTTTCACATTTCTCTAAACCACACTAAGAGCATAACATGAATATTTTAAGCAGCTTAGCTTTGATTTAAATATATTTGCTCAGGATACGCTGGCAGCATCCCAAAATGCAGTGTAATACCCTTAAAGCTGGCAATCCCAAACTCAATTTAAGAGAGCAGATAATATGGACTAGCAGCATTAAAGCAAATAAAGTCAATTAACAGGGTGGGTTTTTTTCTTAATTTGTTTTCTCTAGCTTGAAATTGCAAAGGATGAATAAAGCTGTAGGATTAATGAAAAAAGAAATTAATGGAAATGGAATATAAAACAAAAAAGAGAACAGAGAAGTCCAGGAGCTATTATTCATTACTCAACTCTTAATGGCTGCAGTTGCATAGTAATATTCATTTATTTAAGGTAGTCACAGTGCAGAAGGGAAACTCCACCACTGGAATCTTGTAGACATTCACCAGCATGTTATAAGAGAAGCAATATGCTAATTTGAAAGCATTTTCTTCCTCTGAAAAAGAAATAATGGAATATATACCTATTTATGGAAAATAATATGTTTATTGTAAAACCCTGCCAAATTATCTGTTCCTGAGATTTCCCTCATACATAAAGACTAATTCAATTCACTGTTAAATGAGTTATGCAGGCTGCTCTATGTGCATATTGAGATGTTGGCACTTAGGTGTTCCAAGATCAAGATAAGAAGGAAACAGCCAAAAATAGTCATAGAATAGTAGCACATTTTGCAAATGAAAACAAATGCTTATATTATTTAACTACTGTTTGAAGATATTTCATATTTTGCTGTCTACATTTCAGCCAGCTTAAGAACAGAAAAACCAAGTTCTTTTCATGTGATGCTTTCTACACATACACTGGAAACATTCATTAAAAAGTACTGTTGAAAAATTTGCTAGTAAGTTCCCAGCACTCACTGATCTTATGTTTTAAAAGTAAAATTTTGTTTCGAAATACCTATTATATTTCCATTGATATCTCAAAAGTCAACAAAAGTAACTCTAGCAACAGAGCATGTTGTATTTCCCAACAATTATATATCAGAGTTCATAAGAGGTTCATTTTAAAGAGCATTTTAGCATATGTATACCCATATGTTTTGTTTCTAGATCCATCTGTTTTAATTTTATGTATATGCTTCAAAATAACATTTACTTTATGAAACAGATACACTAAATGAAATAGATTCCACAATACTTGCTTTGAACAACATGGAGAGATTTTTTGAAAATCAGTTTTATTAGTTAATTATACTCTTGTAAATTTGGCATGGAAATGCAGAATCTTTTCTGAAGTTGGAAATTGCATTAAGCTTCTAATCAATAACTGTAAAGTTAAGATGTAAAATAAGATTTTTAATAACATTGCTGTGAATATTTAACTTTGATATTATTGAAGCCATTGATTATAGTCATTAAATCATTGAATGTCGTAATGCTAAGTAGACAGCTATTTAACCATTCTCAAGTAACCAAAATTAAGCCCCACTGCAGAATTGCTTTGTTTCACAGTTCATCCAGCCACGTAAGATACACTTTTCTAAGACAAACCTGTAAACATATAGGATCACAAAAGCCTTGAACTCGAGTAAAAATCAAGTATATGATTTTCAGATTCTGTTTTCCTTAAGAAGCATTATACCATTGTGTTATAAAGCTATAATTGTTTTAGGAATAATATGTGTCTATTCTGTACGTACACTTCCAGGGAAGGTTTATGTATAAACATGACTCCAGGACTTAATTACGGAAACATACTAATGGCCATTTGTATTAAACATTCAGAACAAGGAATAGATAATTCAAAATTACCATCCCAAATATCTTTGCCCTAATAAATTGCATGAACGCTTTTGAACTGAATATGCTATTTTTTTTTCCTATAGGCTAGACCACCTGTGAAAGAGATTTAACAGCAAAGGCAGTTTTCAAAACCCTGTGAAATTATCCAGCCATTATTGAGGTCAGAGAAGCTTGTAAGTGAGCAGGTCTGGTCACTTTAGCAGCACGCAGAAATATGAATTACATCTTATTTAAGAAATGTAAAATCTTTAAGTTTTCTGATCCAAAGTCCTATATACCTACTTAAGAGTCACTGCAAAGTGCTGCCACTTCCCATGCATTCCTATCAATAGGAATAACAAGTGCCCAACCCCCTTCAAAATCAGGTCACATTATGCAATCTTTTCTGATGCTTGATCATACGCAAAACATTCTTACTGACATCTCTGGAACTGTACAAAGGATTAACTGGCCTATGGTGTGGCCTCTAGTGAGCTGTGATTTAAGCAGGGAAAACCTAGTCCAAACTTAAGATTTCAGTAGAGTATTATACTGTATGAGAGGAGAGTAACTCAAAGTCTCTTTGAGTTCTCCCTTTGATAACTAAAATGTTCTGAGTCAAATTCTGGTCCGAGATTATTGCACAAGTATACACTGGATATAAATGTTGTCACTTTAGCCAGTGAGTTTTAATCTCTAAGTGTGTTTTATACCTTATACAAAATATATACGTACAAATGTGTGCAATAAATATACAAATCTTTAACACACTTGTGGTTTGATTAGTTATAAACTGAGATAAAAAATACTGATTATTTTTCCTTTAAAAATTTAAATACTCTAAATATTGCAGAAATAGAAAAACATAAGCAGGAATAAATACTGAGACCAGATTACTCAGCAAATCCATATTCCAACTTGCCATTCGCATTTCCTGACTTTAATATAAGGTGAGCAATTAGTCCTTCAACACTCACATTCCTTAATAGATGCAAACTTTTCTGTTTACTGCTCTTTATCCAGTTATAAAATCCCCTGTGAGAAGACTGCCTGTCTTTGAGGTTATTTCAACAACCGAACATGCAAAAACGTGAGGGAAAACTGATCTCCTAGTAGGCAGAGATTCAACGTGACAAGTCTGAGGGGAAGGAAGAAAAGCTTTGATAACAAAGCAGTAGTAAAACCAACTACTGTCATATAGTATTGTTTTCCTCATCTAAATACCATATCATTGATAAAATTAAGAAGCATTAATGCTCAATGTTAACTTCTATGCGTTCTGACCTCTCAGAATAACAGTAAGATGGTCTATGGTCCTCAGCATGGCTAAACCCCCAAGGGCATGTTCAAGTACATCTTTGGCTAAGTAGTGCTTTACCAAGAGTTTATTTTCCCTTGATCCATTTCTATTCCATATTCTTCTTTGCCATATACCTTTTTTATTTATGTCATATTTCACTTTTATTTTAAAATTCTCTTTTCCTCTACAATATCTAAAGGATTCCCATTATTTGATCCATGTATGAAGACTGTACTGTTTCTTCACCTTTGTTATCTTAGTCTCCAGTAACAACACAGTAGCTCACTGACACCACTTTCTATATTCTCTGACTATGCATCTTAAAGAGAACATAAGAACAGCCATAAAGTAGCATGAAAAAGAATCATTTTTCCAACACACACTACCTGTATCCAACACAGTCTAATAGTCAAAATTTAAGGGAAAGAAAAGAAAACAAGGGAAATATGAAATAATTCTTAGTGTGATTTCTCCCACTTTCCACATTTACACACTAAGGGACTCACAGAGCCAGAAGTAGCAAAAGTGTCCAGTGGAGACCTTTCTTCCTCAAATGTACGTAATTGCCAAGGGGATGGGAATCAGAACATTCCTTGGCAATTAATTACATAATTTTCTTCTTCGTTATTCATTCATTTGTTTTAAACAACCTACCTGAAAACCTATCAATTACAATATTCTTTAATTTTAAAAAGCAACTAATCATTCGTTAGTCTGCATTCTCTGTTTTTCGTTATTTTCTGGATTTCTAAAAAGACTTATCTTTAAATAACAATATATTTATAGTTTTATCAGTTACTTTACTAATAATGTGTTATATTCAAAGAAGTTGACGGCTAAACTCTCTCTAAGAGAGTCTTACCAATTGTCATTTGCATTTCAAAATTCTTAATAAAATTCCTTCTTATGAAAGATGGGATTAGACCTACCCTAACTCTGATCAAGAAAAAAGTAATATTAATCACAAAAATCCGATTCAGGCAAAAGACACTAATATCATTTTAGTTATGCCTGAAGCCCATTACTTCAGACATTACAGACATTTTTTAAAATGGAACTTAAGTCCACTTGGGAAGTTTCGTTTCACATACTCCCCGTTTCTATAACTGACCACAGTGTTTGCATAAGACACACGCACAAAAAAAAAAAAGTTGTAAAATATTTGGTTGCTATTGAAAGAAAGGTTATTTTTAAAAAAGATAATATATACTGCAAGCAAAATAATGTTATTAAAAAAATAGGCTAGCACTTTTTATAGAAATTCTGAAATAACCTATGTGTTCAAAAAACTCTTGCCTGTGATGCAAATCAACCTAAATGAATTTCTTAGAACTCTGATGTTCTGTTGAAAGGCAACTAATTTCCAAAGACTATAAAAAAACTTAATTAAGGGAACTAATTATAAAACACGAGCTAAAGATATTTTTAAAAGCAAAGCCCTGTAACCCTCTGCACTTCCAGCTCACTAGCACTACAAATATAAATTATTGTACTTCGGATAGGGTGTTTCAGAACTCATAAAGCATCTGAAAATCTCAGTATACTCCTGTCCCTTGCCAGCCCTGGCAGAAAATCCTTTTATGTAACAGCACAATAATCTTCACCAACTGCAAAATATTTCATTAATACCTAGAGTAGCCCTTTCTGTTTTTCCTCTCAATTTGCCTAGCACAAACAGCTCAACTATATTTAGGGTGACACCAAAGACGGCATTTTCCAGTTTTCAGTGGGTTTATTTTCTGCCAAAGTAGGTAAAATGAGCTTCCACGGATTACTTCAGCTTCAGAGCTAAATGAACTCTAAAACATAAGCTAATATTTAGTCACTTCCTTCAGCTTCTTTTTTAAAGCTATGGTTCAACAGGACAATTCATGCAAGTAAAATCCCTTCTGGTTTTCTACCTATTAACCATATTTGTGAAGTTATCCATGTGCATAAGCTTTTGTGGAAACTGTGCCTAATCAGATATTGAAGTAATGAAGACTCTTCTGTCTCCTCAGGAGTTCCCCTAATTGCTCAGCAGAGAAGTGCCCGCTGAGCCTTGGCACCTCACAGCTCCTTACAATGGAAGCCCAGGAAATGAAGGCCCTAGAAATGAAGGCCCCAGGTTTGTTGCAGTGCTGTAGTTTTAGACTACCCAGCTAAGAAGAAATTAAACTGTAGCAGAAATCGACCTTTAATACGATCTACTGATTTACGGTACTGCTAGTCACACCCAGTAATATTGGCATAATTACCTCCTCTTAAAACAGTAGTGGAAGTAAGTTTCTATGGGTCTGGCACAGAAGCGGATCCACTCTCTGTATGAGAATTACCTTCCACTATGAATATTGCTCCAGAGCAAACTGAGTCGATGTGCTAAGAAGCACCATTTCCACATTCTTAGTAGTTGGGGGAGGGGGGGGCAGTGTTGAATGCATAAGACCATGTATATATCCATAGTTTCATTCACAGAATTTAGGGCTTTTTTTTCCTTAGGGTAGCAAATTCTGAAATGTTGTCTTCTTTTTCCGTTATGAATACGCTTGACTTTGTGTGAGTTTTGTTGAATTTCATAGCTTCTTTCTTGAATTTTTTTTTTTGTTTTCACGACCACTTTGAAAATATTCATGAAGATCACACCATGTGAGAACGGATTCTGTCACCTTCACAGCTCTTTGCTATCCCGTGCTCACACTACTTGTCAGGAAGCAGATGGATAATCCTTATGAATCTTTCCATCAAAGACCCTTGATGCACCCTCAGGCAATTCTAGTTTATGTTAAAGACAACTCCAGCAAAGGAGACATACTCCCACTTTTTGTTTTGGTTTAGTTTTTTTTCCCCTGCATTTGGGCTACCACAGCAGGAAAATCTATGTACTTGCACACAGTCACACAGGGTTTTACTTTTAAGTTTATTGCTGCTTAGTTCCTTCGTTCAAGTCACAAAGATACTGTGTCACTCTGAAATGACTGCCCAATAAATAAGTAATAAAGGGACTTATCATCAAAAGTCTAATAATCTATTGTTAATATGGATTAGTGAAAATATTGCTGTTTACTTCTGTAAGTATACAACCGGAATGGAGCAGATGACAAAGAATTTTAATTTTCTGTCCTTAGAATCATCAGATGGCTCCTGATAAGTAAGAAACCAGTACATAGTACAACCGCAAAGTAGAACGGATATTTTGAGTGATCTGTGGTAACAGGAAAAAAGGCTTCCAAAAACATGTGTTGCAACTTTCTTACAAATTAGAAGACAAACAGAAGAGTACAGGAAATCCACGTGAAGAGAGCTCCCGTGCCCACAAGACAGCTAGACACAACCATTTTATGCAACTCAAGCATCTTCCCATGAATGAAACAAGTGAAAAATGCTCTGAAAAACAACCCACACTGTTTATATGAGAATATGGTATAATCTTACCTTAAGTTTCAACAAATGCAATGTTTAATGAATGTTAATGATCACAGAATGATACAAATGCATAGCTAAATTTGAAATCTCCAATGACTAGACACAAAAGGTCATAACTGGGTAACACTGAGGATATTGTGACTAGCTAATGTTGATTTGATCTTTAAATGTGATTTTTCATTGTTTAGGTAGGTTTGAAAAGACATTAGGAAATCTGATTTAATGCATTTTTGGACACATTTTTCTCAGCCATATCACAGTCACACAGTAAGTTTCTGCAGGCATATTGAATGTCGTGAATGATAGACTCTGCCGAGATCTGAAGAGATAAGCCTTAATAACAGTCATATTTTATAGTTTTTCCTTCTCAAGGACATCCAAACAAATACATATAGCAGTACTGAAAGGAAGTCACATGTATCTTTCACAAATTTCCATTTTCTTCTCTCAGTTGCTTACAGATGAGGCACACACAGGGCTTACCAATTCCCCTGAACTGACCTCATCTATGTTTCCTTCAAGGCTAAGAAATGATCTATTTATGCCCACATTTGATTATTTAAGTATGTTTCTGTTCTTTATGTAAACATCATACTCTATATCCCATACAAAGCGACAGGATATAACTGAGCAAATTCTTGGCTCACAAAAATAAAGCTATACTATCTTTTCAGTATTATTGGATCATTTTGCCAAGCATCATCTTTATGTTTGGTTTTGACTGAACAGAAGCAAAAAATCTTACTATTTCTACCATTATATATGGCCTTTGTAGGTAAATTGCTCCTCCCGCCTCTCCCCCCCTCCATTAACCCCTCTCAATTCCTTTCTGTGTTGTTTATTCATCACTGATGGCCTTTAACTCATCTGCACTGGTATTCTCAAGCCTCCTCCATCCCGCATATCAACTTTTGTTTCCCCTTTTCCCCCAGAAAAGCCTGAAGAGAATAGTGTAGTCAGGGATACCCACGAGCATGTCTAACTAGTTCAGTGTCTAAAATAGACCAGCATCTCAAGGTATGAAGGGAAGCACCAAAAATCTATTTGTCAAAAAAAAAAAAAAAAAATCATGCTTCTCTAAAAATGGACTGACTTAAAAGTATAGTTGTTAAAAAAAAGCAAGACATACTCCCTCAGTACTTAATATATCTTCTTTTAAAAGAAAGAATTCCACATTTGCTAACAAATTAGGCAGGACCAGTCACTGGCATTACCTTTCCGTTTTGCATAGTAATCTTTTCAGATACTAGTTTCAGGGAGTGAATTATCAAAAGCTTATTGCTATGGACTAGAAACAAGCATGTATGGGTGCCATATAACACTAGAAAGACTAAATTTTTTTAAGGAAGAATATGTAAATGTTTTTTAAATGCAAGAGGTAGGTGGCTTAGGGTCCTCTTTCAACTTGAATAAAAAAATATTTTGTTAGTAAGCCATGAAAACTGTTAACATTTTTGAACAGTAAAAATCCAATAAGGAACAATGTTACAAATTAGATTCCCTAAGGCCCAGACCCGATATTGGTCCCTGTTAAGTGTCACAATATGAAACAAGAATAATGAATTGTAATGTAATACTCAAATGCATGCTGATAATTTCTTAAAGGTTCTGTACGATTTTTTTTAACAAATTTCAGTTATTGAAATGCATACGGTGTGAACATACATGCTCCCATTAATAAATATAAATCCAAAAATTACTATAATGAAGCATTTTAAAAGAAAATTAATTCCCCTGATTTAGAGTACTCTGTATGACTTTCATTTCCCTAATGTACCTTTTTACCTAATTCCTTAATGAATAAGTAACATGGAATTTCTTTTAAAGATTTCCTGTCTTGTAGGATAAATGTTGTGGAATAACAATGAAGTTATTGCTTTAGAAAATACTTTCCTCCTACAGAATATGTAATCTGTATGTTATTTACGTACACTTCTACATAGCACAATGTTTCCAATTGTGTTGCAGTGTTTGATCAGTGAAGCAAGTTGTGTTGCTACTATTGAGCTGCAGTATCTTTAACCAACGAGTATACCCTTTCCAACTTAAAAAAAAAAACCACCACTCAAAATTATTCTCCATCATGTTGAATTTGTTTTATAGTACATTGATGAATGTTGTTAATGTCAATAAGTGAATGACATATTTAAGTGTAAAAAAAAAAGCATAGTGCAATTTTAAAAGGTCATTGGGAAAAAAAATTCAAGACAGGTTCTGGAATGAGATCCTTCACTAATGTAAACCAGTACAGATGGCTCGACTGGGAGAGCACTGTGTCATTCGGCATCACTATGGACCTACATCATGCATCTTAGGAAGAATACTCTATCACCAACTCATCCAGGCAATGGCTATACCTAGAACAAACAGAAAATTCCCATGGACTTTAACATAATTACTTAGATTTACCATTAGAAAGATCTAAAACATTATTTTTCTGAACAGTGTCCTACAAGTTCTGGTCCCTGTTTCATTTTGTACTAACATAAGCAACCAACCTGAATGGAAAGTAAGAGGAGAATCAGTCCTAAAGTATACTGTAAGTTATCTTATTTCAATAACTGATCCATAAATTGTAGTTGCGAATAACTACATATACCAAACTTTACAGAGCACACAGAGATTTCATACCATCTGTGGTGTAAAAATAAAAACACACTTAACATAAATCAACTTAGCACTAAACTACCAAGGACTGTATTTCTCTGACAGTCTAGGTAGTTGGTATTGACTGACAATGGAGCACTGACTGAAAATATAGGTAGGAATTTATTTGATTGGTCTCCAAGCAAAATAACTGCTTTCTTCAAGGTTTTACAGTGTTAATTGTTGAGGCACGACTTAAAATATCTGCTTACATGCTTAAAAAAAAAAAAAAAAAAAACCAAAAAAAAAAAAAAGGTGAAAGTCATAAATTTGAGCTACAAGACTCAAATTTTCTTGTAAATGTTTCACACTTACTGGTGTAATTATTTTTATTATGGACTGTTTGGTAAGTCATGTCATAATTGTGCAACTTTTAAATAGCAGCATAAATATGAGCTGATTGATACAGCTGACATATGTTTAGCTCCTAAGCTGGTTGAAATAGCTGGTATATATTTAGCTCCTGGAGGAGGACAAAAGCCCAAATGGCTGGCAAGTTCAATTATAAAATAATCCTTAATAAATTTGCCCAGATTATTACCTACTAAGCATGTATATGCACATGAATGAGCATTTTAATAAAAGTGTTTTAAATTCAATATCAGTTACCTTATGACAAAAACCACTTTCAAGTAATAGCTATTTTTATATTCAGAGAAATGCAACACTTAATTTGAAACCTTTTACTGGAGATACGAAAGAGCTAAATGTGAAGATGGCACACTGTTCCAAAGCTGAAGTAGCTCTGCATCTTTTGAAGCAAGCTTGATAAACTTTACTCAGTAAATTTATGTAAAATAATCAGTTAAATATATATGTTCACAAACAAGTCCTTATTTACAGGACTGATTATGATTACCTATTACTTGTTTAAGTACCACTCATTTGCTGGGGATTTTTGAGCAGAATGAGTGAGAAGTTTCTGTTTCAGCTTTTCTGGTATTTCAGTATCAGGAACAAGCTGTTGAGCCATCAATCCATTTATCTTTCCCTTTTAAGTTCCTACCTGAGAAACTGTGTTCAGTATGTGGTGATGAACCTCAAAACCTGGAGAGAACATGAAAATCCCTACTCAATCCACTTTCACTTCCTCCATATTGCTGATGCCATGAAAGGCACAGTTCATCTAGCCTAACTTCCGTCATGTAAGAGGTATCCAAGTCCAAGCCAACCTTGTCTAATTCTTCTGCCTCCTTCAGTCTCCAAATACTGCAGAGGAGGCCTAAGGCTTGGCTTGGACTAGAAGTTTAGTTTTTAGAGAGATAAGAGGTCTTTCAGATTTTTTTAATTTT